>JAUTBQ010198349.1:0-22569 GCA_032361185.1 Lepetodrilus ovalis | reverse complement strand
TTTGTTATTTACCTGCACTATTATATAAGGCTGGTACTATATGTCATGGACCCCAAATACAGCCTTATATCGAGGGGGCACTGTACTTGATTTTTAACCCTCTCCCTGCTGACGGAGATGCCCTAAAGAGCTGTTTGTGAATAATACAGCAGGGAGAGGGTCAAAGGACATTGATTGATGCGAGATGTGCATGATAGTAACATACATCATCTTCATCAGGTTTTGCTTCCATCATCTTAATGAGTTTGGTCTTGCACTCTGTTCCATACACAGGGATTTCAGTCTTCCATCCGAGATTATTCCTCAACGTCTTCAGCATGTCTAAGACATTCTCATTGTCTGGCACTGAAGGCAAAGAATACAACACACGATTACAATCTTCTCTGGAAATACTGTTAAAACATGCATGAAATCGCATATAGCCACTTATCATATACCCCTGCATGTACCCTCTACCATAAACCCCTGAAAAGTCATGCCATATTCCTTAGACCTACCAAAGGCAACTGACGTCTCATAACATAAATGTAACACAATTCTACATGCTCAGTCAATGTATTGTACATATTGCAACAAGTCCTGTATCAACAAAGATGTAGCTTCATCATAAGGGATTAGTAATACGATGTCAGTAAGTCAAGACATGAAGCTAACCACTACAGTCGACCCCCATTTATCCAGATTTCGGATATCCGGTTCCCTCACTATCTGCACGGTTTTTATTGGGAACCATATATCAGTTTTGCTATGTAAAATGACTCAAGACATCCAGAAATTCAGTTTTCTGCCTGAATTTACCGGGATCGCAACCATCCAGACAAACAGGTCCATTTCGTAGGCCGAGACATGTCAAAAGATAACTGTGATAACAAGCCTGGACTGCAGTCCCCAAGCCACATCCAGACAAATAAATACTCGAGACAAATAAAAGCGAATTTCCACAGATCAGAGAAAATTGCTATGCCTATCTAAAACATCCTAACCTTGGTCATCGTATTTGTTTCTCTTGTGACTCTTCTGGCCTATACTGGGATCCGTTCTCGCAAAGCTGCGGGCCGACGAGGGCCGCTTTCGTTCCGTGGACAGTCCACTGCCGATCATGTGACCACTGCCTCTTCTTATTGGCCGGCCGTCGGCGCTGGATGGCGGCTCTCTCACGCTGACCATTGGCTCTCTGATGTCCGTGCTGCTCATACTCCGGCCGCCGAGGACGATCCCTGGACACGGTCTAATCACCCCTTGACCATCGTGGTCATCGGCGTCGCCCTTATCCAGTGTGAATGGTTTGGAGGCC
Source organism: Lepetodrilus ovalis (assembly GCA_032361185.1). Taxonomy (NCBI): domain Eukaryota; kingdom Metazoa; phylum Mollusca; class Gastropoda; order Lepetellida; family Lepetodrilidae; genus Lepetodrilus; species Lepetodrilus ovalis. Next base: position 21,275 of record JAUTBQ010198349.1, on the reverse strand, counting down.
AGCGATGTAGAGTCTGAATGGGTTCCTCTGTCGATTGGACTTAACGTCACTGAAAATAAATCACACCCAAAAAAATTATTTTTTATTTACTTTATTTTTAAATCATAACTAAATGTAACAGAGGACCATGTCGATCTGGGGATTCGAACCCAAGTTGCTGGATTTCGAGTTCATATTAAGGAATTCTCATTTGGAAACTAGAAAGTAATGTTTGGAATTCATGCCAAAGCCAGACAATCAAGACCAGGCATTGATGATTCTGATTTCAGCAGGAAAACAAGCCTGAGGTATGGGCGCTGCAGGCTTTAAGCCACATCCAATGCAAATAAATTGACCCTTGGACAAATAAATCAGCGCTTTCAGCAGATCCACGGAAAACTGCCATGCCTGGAGGACTGATAAGTTTTGAACATAGTTCTGACTTCATATTTTTTCAAGTCAATAGGAACTAAAAACGAACTTTAAAAGATAAGATTAGTTAAGAATATGCTGCAAATTAATACAAATTATATGTAAATACAATATCTCAAAAACAAGATTTACCACTGTCTGTTCCAATAAAACTGGACTGTTCGTCGATGACGATGTGGTCAATGTTGATGTCTTGTATCTGTGAAGTCTCAACAACAGGCTCCCTTTGGAATGGATTAGGCTTCTGAATCCTGGAACCAAACGTTGAAGAAATAGAGTAATGTAACATACAAGATGTATGTGGTTATGTCCTCTTGATATTGCAGGGATAGAAATTAACACTAGCCCGTTAGCCCGGGCCATTTGTGCCAATGCTAAAGGTATCCTCAGGGCTAATAGAAATGATGTATTTTTGTAAATGTTTGTTATTTGTATCACTATTCGGGCTAGTAAGTTTGTAAGGTAAGTTTCTATCGCTGAAATGTCTTGAAATCAAATGTCGGTGCAGTTGGGAGAGAGGAGGAATTGTAAGATGTTTCACCATCCATTGATGCTCCACCATCGGCTGTCCAGCTACTTCCGTTATCTATAGTATAGCATGTTGTCAGTCATAGCGGTAATTATGTATGGACCCACGGACCATGAACAATGGCCATGATGTAACATAAGCAATTCACAGGTCAGAAAATAGCCATCAAGATAGGAGGTCATCAATGGTGCTAGGTCTCAGGAAAGGATGCTATTTAAAGAAGTGTAAATATATTAGACTAAATGACATTCTCTTGTGTTGTGTGATAAGGTTTTATGGATTTAGTAGTTTATTTTTTATTTTTTATTTTAAATATTTACACACCACTAATAATTGTAAACACAAGTAGACATGGATATCTTATGCATGTCTTATTTAAAATTAGAAAATGAATGGCAAATTCTACGTAGACAGACAGATGTTTCTTCCCAAGTACTTCAAGAAAAACATGTTTTTGTCTGATGAATGACCCAAATAAACATTTATTAATTGTGACAACATATGTTGACCTAACAGTTATTGACACAATATGATGCTGACAACAGCTTTTACTACATGTAGAGATCAGTTTGCTTGTTAACACTGGCAGTTTTTGCCTGGGGGTAGTGGTGAAGGGATGGTTGGGGGATGGGGAGTTAAGATTGCAACAGGCTAATGTGATAGTTTGCACCTTGGCTTGTTATTTTGTTGAAAATCCACGCAATGGAGTTTTCACCTCCAGCAAAAACTGAGGTTTTAGCTTGATCAACAACTCCATACAGTGGCAGACAGGAGGCTATTCTGTAATGTTGTGCAATGGAGTAAACACAGGGGTCATTGGCCAGGGTGGAATTCGCTGTGACATCAAATGTCTGGAAGATAATTGATTGAAGTCCTGATATATGCAAAATACCTGGAGCTATATTCACCAGGGCACCGGGATATCTAAACTGGTTCCCTGGTGGACGCGCTAACAGCCTTAGCTTGAGAGTTGGCGGGAGCCCAGTCTGGAGAATAACATTCATTCGCTAGGTCTACGTGCTTTTCCGTTGTGTGTCAATGAAAACTGACATAGGAAACCGTAAAACATTTGTATGACTACACTGTACATAGACTCCATTCTGCAGCGTTCAACATAGATTAACTTCATTCATCATGAATCGGCTGAATAAAATATATCGGCTTTATAGCATCTGCAATATTGAATATATTTTTTAAATAAGTTTTGCTTGGTTGGCTTGGAACTTGAAAATATATTTTTTTCATTTTCTTTTGAGTTGGTTTTTCAAACAATACTTCCATTTCCATAATTTTTAATATTATTTACAACTTTTCTCAAAGTGGCCTATACCACACAGTTATTTATGACATCTTTTTTTATTATTCATAGTTGTCGCGTATGGGTGAAATATACCTGCAGTGACGTAAACCATCAGATCAATCAAAATTATTCAATAAATTTGTGACATTATGGCTTTAAAATACTAGCATGGCTTCCACAAATTTAGGTCTCAGGTAGTAGATACTTGGTCGCCTGTCGCAACCCAAGCTGCACCAGGATGACAATAATCAGGCTCCATGGTGCCAGTGGTAATGTTACGTGCTATTGATCACGTTTCTGCCTATTTCTGTAGTTGTTGTCATCACCATCAGTCTTTCTGTAATAACCATGTCATAACCCTGTAATAACGGTGGGTTATTGTTCATGTAATATACACGACCCACTGAGCAGTTGAAACTGCTGGGATTATTAATAATAATAATAATAATAATGTGAATTTATATCGTGTTAAGGTGCATGCTCAAAGCGCTACACGATTAGAATCCCTACAAGATATTGGATCCTCCATAAATAGATTACTGAGAAAATATCTTTAATAGTTTTTAATGCTATTGGCTTTGTGCTGCAATGACTTCACTTAATTAGCTTGTTTGTGTATACCAGAGAAATATTTAGCTTGACAGTGGTGTATTTCTATCTTCATTTGTTTGTGTTGGTATGAGGTAAAGCAGTTGGGAAGGTGACCAAGGTCGATTATGTAAGATTATGTTGAGGTATTATGACTGCAATGGTGAACCACATTGTTCAAATTTAAAATATCAGTTGCTACTTTAGCTTGTTTGAATTGTCCATGTTTTTATTACATGTATTACTAATATTACTTCTTTTTTTCCTCCTTTTTTGTAAAACCTTGATGGGAAAACAATTTACTATTATAATGTAGTTATTTACTGCTATTCGATTTAAGAGAAACATTACCATATTATATAAAAAGTTTGTTGCCTGTTTTTAATTTAATTATTAATAGATATTGTGAGCCTTCATCTAACTGGTTTAATCTATTTAGGGCATTTAGTATGATTTACAATTGACTCCAGCAAGATAGAGGTTAAATGAATGTGGCAATTTTCCAATGCTGTCAAAAATTTCACATATTTTCTTTGATGTAATTAATTATTTATATTTAGTATTACTAGTACATGTATATACTAAATTTGTCAGGGCCAGATGGTAGTGCAATAGTAGAACATTTGGACCAGATCCGAAGGACCCAGGTTCAAATCCAAGCTTAGCATCGAATTTACTTTCCTGACGCGATCATGACATTGATAAGATGCACTGTTTGTACCATGGTAATACAGTTACCAACCATCCTCGATCTGTCAGTACCAGCCGGTACTCGCAGGTTTTTCTGTAACATTCAGTGTTACATATGTTGCAGGTTTCTTCCTGCCCTATTCTGACAAACTGTGATATAAGTGAAGGAATCTTGAAAGAGGCTCTTAAAACCCCACTTTAAGAAATTAAAATTAAAATTTATGGTTTTATGAAGAGTATTATTTTGCATTACAGAGCACGTGTGGCAAGTGGTTATACAGCAGAAGGGTCTAGCCGTGGAGAAACATCTCAAAGGAAGTTTTCGTCTCTGTCTTTCGCAGAACAGTCTCAGTCTCGTTAAGCTCAACTCGGACAAGCCAGAGGTGACGTTTCAGGTGAGAACTTACGCTCGGAAAGATGCCGATTGATGTCTTCACTGTTTAATGTCACTCAGGCTATAGATTGCTGATGTTTCTGATCATTTTGGCTCGTTCCATAGGAAAACATAATAAATATGGTTTTATTAGTTTTGCCATTTTACCCAATATATTTCATCACAAATGGATGAAAGATTCCCACAGAAATGTTAAACTCCATAATCACCCAATATATTATTTTTAATTAAGTTTTTATCCCGAGTTAAATAATTTATATCTATCCATGTTAATAATGGTGTAATTAACGCAAGTAAAATTAATTTGAATATTTCTGAAGAAAGTTATACAAGAAAGATTATGGATTTGTATAAATTTAGACTGTACATATACCTACTAACTTTTTTAATCCAGGTCCTGGGCCCCGTTGCTCAGATCAGTTATAGCTACAATTGTCGCCTATGGGTGAAATATTCCTGAAAATATTCATACAATTGATTGCATGTCAAATTTTGAGGACCCTCTACAAATGTACATCTAGCTACAACAAAACATTTTTTAATCGCTACAGAAGTTTTAGCTAATCTTGTTCTTAAGTATTGTTGCGATAACATTGTTTTATGCAATTGACTTCCACTAGCAATGGGTCCCTGAAATCTTTACTTGCAGTCAGTTATATTTACACATGTTCTGAGAAACGGGTCCCTGATTGATCGGAAATGACATTTGTTGCTATTATGTCCCAGCTGGCGACGGTGAGGTCCCTGGCGTACAATGACAACCTGTTCCGTATGGAGGTGGGGAGCTGGGCTCCGACCGGGGCAGGGGAACTGTGGATGCATGTGGACGACTCCGTCATCGCCCATAACATGCACGAGGCCATCCTCAAGTAAGTAGGGCACATTTAAATTATTTATTTGTTTTAACACGAGATTTAATATAAAACAAAATAATAAAATACTGAAAACCAGTGGGAATGTACTTGTGTAGACAAATAAAATGTTTTTAACCCGAGATTTAATATAAAACAAAATAATAAAATACTGAAAACCAGTGGGAATGTAGCTTGATGGCCAGTATACTTGTGTAGACAAATAAAATGTACATACCTTTAACACTCTCCCTGCTGCAGGCAACCAGAGATGCCCTAAAGAGCTTGTGCATAATCTCGTTGCCAATGGCTGAGATATTCCCGCTGCGACGTAAAGCACTAATTCATTCATTGTGCATAATCCAGCAGGGAGAGGGTTGATGTAAATTACATTTAACCATGGAATATGTTGACCAAAAAGTGAATAATTTTTTTTGAAATGTGCATGCATGCATGCTGAAGGGAACCAGAGATGCAGTAAAGAGCTGTGTCTGTGTCTAATTCAGCAGGGAGAGGGTTAATAATGGTAATTTGCTAAAGTAAGACTTCGGCTTGCAGTTGTATGAAAGCCGCTACAGCAAGTGCTAGTGTGGAAGAGCCAGATGCCAGGTTCGACAAACGAGCAGAGAGCATAAACAGCAGTGCCTACCGGCGCCCAATCAGTCAAGACTTTCGACCCAGGACTGTCAGCGAGAGTCACACACAGAGGTACAGTGATAGGGGTGGGGAATAGGGCTGGATCAATATACCGTATTTACTCTAATAATTCAAACCCTCTAATATTTTGAACACCTAAATTAATTGTCCCCAAAAAACGTTTCTGACATTAAAAATACGAACATGACCATTTTTTCAATTTTAAGTTTTCATTTAAAAAATAATAATCCTGTATTTATTTACCATTTCAATTATACAGCCATATTTTATACTTTAATTTGGTCGTCCCTAATTACATGAACACAAATAATTTATAATTTTCATCTTTTTCTGATAATTTGAACAATTAGTGTTCGAAATACAAACAAATAATCAGGGGGTCATTTTCCATAGGCCCAATGTTTTTGTAAGTGTCCGTATGTCTGGCTAATGTCGACATTATAAACACATTGCAGTCCCAGACGGCTGCGAACCAAGCCATACGATGACCAGCAGCGGCCAATGTCCACCGCATATCCGACCAGCCGCGCCATGACCATGTCTGCTGCAGACACCGTGTCTCCAGGAACCAGTCCTCACATGTACGTACACTAGCCGACCTCAGGCCTCCAGACTAACATTTAGAGTTACTTGCCCGCAGGGCTGGTCAGGCCAAGTTGTAAAGGCACCAAAGCATCTATATGTTAAAAATAGGTTGCCTGCAGTTCAATTTAACTTGCCCCTGTACATACTTATGACTGTGCAAGGTTTTATTTTGGAAATAGTCCCAGCGAGCCATGTCACATTCATATACAGTTGATCACCGTTTATCCGGACGGTTGTGTTCCAGGTAAAATCCTGTGACTGAATTTCGGATGTCTGAGACATTTTACATAGGAAGACTTTATATAAAATAATTTTCAGAAACATTTATTTTGATGTTCCACAGGCATTTGGATCTATTCTACGGACCGCACCGGTTCCGATCGGACAGCACAGATTCGCGAGCTTCACGGTCCAGCATGCACGCCGCCGCGGATGATCACAGTCCCATAGAGTTCCCCGGACAGTGAGTTGTCTCCCCCTTTCTAGTGTGTGTCAAGTCTCACAATCTAGGATTGATTAATTTGATGCTTAACTTTGCTGTGGGATTAGTTCGCCCATTCATGCTAATCACAGTTGAGGATAAATCAGTTCCACACTATATTTATTTATCATTCTGATGTAATAGAATGATTTCTTGAAACTAATTAGAATTTGTTCCCATTGGCTCAGTGCTGTAAAGACTCAAATCCAGCTGAAATTTTACTCAAGATATATTTATAAACAATTTTCATGATTCTACTAAATCAAATAATAGATTGGCTTTTGTCAAAGCTGCCAGTGTGACAAGAGTTGTCTCCCTTGTTCCAGAATGCAGTCGTTCTCTGGGACAACATCGGATCAGCACGCGATTGACGAGGAAGACGACTACATGGAACACGACGTGAGCTCGCATGGATTCACCTCCATGTCCTCTTCACCAGGCGAAGGTGAGTGCAAGGCCATACCAAATTAATTATTTGTTTTACGGATATATCTTTTTGAATGTCTGGAGGATGTTCTTTTTACCACTGGGATATGTTTTGTATGACAGGGTTCTTTTGCCCACTATGAATGAATATATTTGTGACAATGTACCCCAACCCCAGCACAAAAGAAACGAAAGGAAGACAAAAATTACCAAACAATACCAACAATAAATAAAATATTTGTATTTGTTTTTATCTTTGGCCTAAAAGATTTTCCCATAATGATAAGTAAAAGAGAAATATCTCAATACATGTATGTCCTAAATATAGAACATTGTGGAATGATCCATCTATAGGGAGTATAAGTAGACACGAGATTTAATATTTAATAATTTAATATCCGGTGACATAAATTGGTAAAAAATCTAAATGCACAAAAATCCATTGATGAGGTCACCCAAAAAATTCACAAGACAAACTTCTTTGATTTCAACATATTTTATTGACAAAAGTTCAAAAGGATTGGGACAGAAGCGAAATAACACCAGACTAGTATTGCCTAATGTCATAAAGTTTAGTAATCTGAGAAAGCCTCAAAATTTATAGAAGCGCAGACTTCTATTCAAGGATTTCCAGAACGTATTTTGTACATGTTACTGTTAACTGATTCCAGCCAAGACACCACTGGAAGAGGATGCAGGACAAGCCAGTCCATACATCGACATGCGTCCCGGCAACATCACCCCGCCCACCGCCACTAGCAGTGGTGGATACATCCCCATGAACTTGGGAGGGCAGCAGAGTGAGTTGGAAGCTGTTTGTGTGAGGGTACCAGCAACAGAGTTATGATAGGGTACCATCAACAGTGTTATAATAGGGTACCAACAACAGTATCACGATAGGGTACCAACAATAGTGTCACGATAGGGTACCAACAATAGTGTCACGATAGGGTATCAGCAATAGTGTCACGATAGGGTATCAGCAACAGTTTTCTCATGCCCTAAACTAGCAAGCAGTGATATAAGTGAAAGAATCTTGAGAGTGGTTCCAAACACCAATATTTAAAAAAATATATAAATTTAATTTATTTATATCATTATATAATTGTATTATTATTATTATTACAATTATTTCTGAATCGTCAGCTTCCCGGGACGTAAGCATGGCTGCGGCAGAGAGTGACTCGTATATGACGATGGGCCCTGGTCGGATGGTGTCTGAGCCGATCCCCATCAAACCCAACTCCCCGGTGGTCGGGGGAGGCTACATGGACATGAGCCACTCGTCACACCTGCCCACTGTCAGGGAGGGAGGAAGTAAGTCCCACAACTAGTTATGTCTAGTTATGTCTAGTTAGCAGTCCATTCCCATGTATGATCCCGCAGCGACGTTAAACTCCATATTCACTGACCATATTCTGATTATTTTCAAAAATTATAACAACACTAACTTCTGCTATATTCCGAGGTGTCCTTATACTAGATTCCCAGATTTTCCATGATTCTCCATGATTCAGGGATAGCTAAAAAAACCAATCAAATAGCTAAAAAAAATATAATCAAATAGCTTTAAAAAAAATAAGAATTTCAAATTGGGTTAAACAATATTACACATAAATCTTTCTTTGTGGTGTTTTTCATGAATGACGCTTATCATTCAATTTCTGTCCTCAGGCAATGAGGGTTATCTCCCCATGACACCGAACAGCGGGCAGTGTTCGTTCGACAGCAGCCACCTGCGTCCCGACCCGGCCGTGTGCATGTTGTCCGACGACAGCAACGAGTTCCCCAAACGGACATACTCTCTGGGCAGTCGCCCACCCACCAAAACCATCCCGCGGATCCCCAGCGTCCACGACCCCGTGCCCATCAAACACGGCGTCATGGACCTGGACGGGCGGAGCTCCAGCGCGCCGCACCTCATCACGCACCGCGGGCTCAGTCTCAACGTGGAGACGCCCACCCCCAGCGCCAGCCCGCTCAGCATGTCGTACAAGTCGGAGTCCTCGTACCGCTCGGACGACTCGGACTCGTTCATGGAGCTGGACTTCCACCGGCCTCGGACCGCCAGCGACAGTCACAGCTACCGGCCCCGGGCGTCCAGCTTCGGGAAGAGCGCCATCTCCGCACTGCAGGGGCACAGGCCGCGCTCGTCCAGCTACGGGCAAGGCGTGCGCACGTTCAAGCTGAAGCACGGCACTCGTCTGGGCTCGTACGAGTCGGTGCGGACCACGTCGCAGGAGCTGATTCATAAGTCGTCGGTGGACTCGCTGAACCAGCGCAGCTCCAGAGACTCGCTGCTGGGGGTGTCATCGGACGAGTCGCTCCGGAGGCTGTCAGAGGAGCTCCGGACCAAGACCAGCCTGCTGAACGCTGACTACATTGACATGTCCATGGACAAGCGGAAGACGCCGTCCCCCCAGCCGCCGGGTCGGAGGGAGAACGGATACATGGACATGACAATCGGGAGCCGGACTACCTCGCCCAGTCGCAGCAAGTCGTCGTCGCACGACTCGGGCAACACCAGCAAGTCGCACAGCTCGGAGAAGCTGCACGTGCAGGGCCACGGGGACGACACGTACATCAACATCGAGACTCACGACACTGCCACGTCATCGCCATCATCGGAGCTGGGGTACATGACGATGGAGTACACCACCAATGAGCATCCGGACCACGGCCACCACAAGGAGCACGCGGGCTCCGGGCACTCCTCTCGCAGCCGGTCCGACTCGCGCGGCTCTGACAAGTACGTCAAACCGGCCACGACCGAGGACATGTATGTCATGTACGAGCCCAGCGTCGCGAAGTCGGGACCCTCGCAGGACGACGGACACCGAGACGGTAGGCCGGAACCCGAGAGCGCGGACTCGCTGAAGCGGAGGTCCAAGCACGCTGGAATGCTGGAGAAGGTGAAAGGTCGCGAATCCAGACACAAGCACGACAAGGGCGGGTCTGGTTCTAAGCGGAAATCGCACGTGGAAGAGTCGAAGGATGTGCACGTGTTACACACTCACTCTGGCAAGAAGGATTCTGTGCATATGTCACATTCTGGCAAGAAGGATTCTGTGCATGGCAAAAAAGATTCTGTGCATGTGTCGCAATCGGGCAAGAAGGATTCTGTTCATGGCAAGAAGGATTCCGTGCATGTGTCACAATCGGGCAAGAAGGAGGCTGCAAGCGCTCCCGACGAGTACATTGAGTTTTCTCCGGCAGACTCGAAGACTGAGAAACGCACCACCCCTGTACATATAGAGTCGGAGTACGTAGGATTCGAGCCGGGGTCCGTTACATCAAGTCCAGCCATCTGCAAGCCTCAACCAGTGAAATCTTACTTCTCTTCTCAGCTACAAAATGCCAAGGAACTATCAAAATCTGCCTCGAGTGGTTCACGGGTAAAACCTTCACATAGCGGTCTTGTGTCAGCCAAATCTGGAAGTGATTCAGAAAACGAGTATGTACTAAGTTCGCCTGTTGGTAGAACAGCAGGCCCAGACAATGCGCATAGTTCCGCCCCAGCTAGCACTTCCACCCCGATTAGTGTCAAAACTGTCCGAGATGCCAGTGATTACGTAGTTAGCTCCCCTGCCAGACAGGTGCCAAAACAGGATTCTGAGAAAAGACAGACGTCGTCGGCTATCAGGGCCAGTCAAGCAGCAGCAACAACAACAACAACAACAAAAACAACAACAACAACAACCAGCAAGAAGAAGGGTCCTCAAGTCCCCCAGACCTCCGACAGAGATTACTTCAACGTGGATCTTACCAAGAAGGCAGGTCGAGGACACGAGGGCACGTCGGTCGACCCTCCACTAGGTTCTTCTTCCAAGAGTCCTTCACCTCCACGATCACAAGAGGTTGCCGGCCAACCGAATAGCTCTACGGGGAAAACCGCCATCAAGCCGAAGGTCCAGAAGAAAGTGGAGGACGTGAAGTCGCCGGTCGGGGTCCGACGCGACGGTCAAGGCTTGCGGACAAAACATTATTCAGGAAGTGCCAGTGCAGGTGCCGCTGGCTCCTCTTCCGTGGTCAAATGCTCCGAGGATTCACGGACGAAACAGACCCGTCCCATCGAGACCGGACCTACGCTCGAGGCTCCGAACACCACCGCTTTAACACGGCCTGGGAGCACACCATGCATGCTGTCGCTGGACGACCAGGGTTCCAAACCAGCCCCCGTGGCGGGGACCGCGGCCACCACCACCACCACTACGTCGTCGTCGTCGTCGTCCCTGTCCGTGGACCCACACCCACGCAGTCGCCACAGTATCAGCGACCTCAGCGCGTACGAGCAGATGACCTTCCCCAGCAACACCCTGTCGTCGTCGCAGCAGCAGGCGTCCAGTAGCACTCTGTCGTCGTCGTCGCAGAAACAGTCGTCCAGCAACGCGCTGTCTACGTCGCAGTCACCGCCGCAGCAGCTAACGAGCAGGACGTCCTCCCAGCAACTAGGCACCACTGTCGACGGGGAGAAAGTCCTGAATTACGCCTCGCTGGATCTTGGGTCGTCGGAAACCGTCGGAGAAGGGGACGGGAGTTTCCGGTCTCCTCGGATGAAGAGTCGACACTCTTCATCTGCGAGCGAGAAAGGAGACCCACCTCTCTCGTATGCTCAGATCGATTTCGAGAAATCCGAGTTATTAAAAGCTGCCGCGGCCAGCAACAAAGATATTAAGTTTACATAATTATGAATTGTTACGCCTGTATTAAGAGATAGCGGGTAGGAGAAGATTATATGGGGAAGATTGTTACGTTGTTGGTCTCAAATATTTGTGCTGCATTGGTCGCTAGTGTTCCCGTTGATGGCTTGCCAAAGTGTGTTGACAATGCCTTCATCATCTGACAATTGAATCTGTAAAACCTTTAATAGGAAAAAAATATTTTTTTCCAAAATCATCTCGTGCAATTTTCACTGGTGTGTTATTTTTGTAAAATGCAAACAAGATGTATGTAAATTTCATTGTTGTTAATCTAGGTTATGTTCTGTTACCGCTTTCAAAAGGGGCATATTTCTTTTCTCACAAAGATATATGTGGATATAAATATCGTGGTATCAAATTTGCTAAATGATATTTCATATCGTAATGAAAGATGTGGCATTTTGAGACATTTGATATAAGGTAGACGTTGTTGGTTGAATATTGCAAAAAAAAGCTTCCTGCTTGATGTGACGAATGTATGTTGCTGATGAAATTAATCATTTTCGCATGTCTCATGTTGATGAACCTGCTGACAGTTCTATATTTCAATAGCATGTCAATACCACTTAACACAGCTGCAGGGGGGGGGGGCGGGGAATTCTACATTGAAATCAAATACCGTTACGTGATTGCGATTTATGTCTTTTTTGATCATTTCGTCTGAGTAACCAATGAGCTTGTGCCATGGTCCGTTTGTTCCCCATTGTTGTTGGTCGTAAAAAGAACTCCCGAATTATCAATCTTGAAATTTTATATTATTTTGTGTTATTTTATGTTTTATTCAACTTTACCCTTCATTGTTGGTATGATGACAGTTGCGTACTTCTTCTTGACCAGACTTGTTATTGTCTTAAGAGTTATGATGATTTATTCAAGTGGTTATATGTAGGATTAAAACCATTGTCATATATATTTTTATCAGCCGTGTGAGCCTCAGGCATGTTTTGAATTTCAACTGAAGAGCCTCAATATTTATGATTCATATAATAATTAATTTACAAAATCGACCTCATTATTTTGCCATTGTATATAAGCCTTGTTTTTACAGGCAGCTTTTCTTTATTTTGCTTTTTTTCCCTTTAATTAAGTTAAAAAAATCATGATGATTAAAGCGAACAGATTTTGTTGTTGTTGAAATAACCAAACTATACAATGGCTTTTAAGAAATATTGTTAACAATATTTTAAAGCATTATACATCAATTGCGATTGTAAGTTGTTCACAAATGTATATTTCAACCTTGATGATGTGAGCTTTTGAAGTTTACGGTATTAACAGTATATGCTAAAGGGCAACACCACTATGAATCGGGACCATCTTAAATTGGAAATAAATGCATGTTTACAGTAGTGTAAACATTTTAGATATTAATAGCTTGGATATCAATCTTGTATCTTGTTAAAATAGCAGCATGGTTTAATTTTCTTTTTCTAATGCACACCAATCCAGTTTCAATGTTTTATTGTTGAGAAACAACAGCTTTATGGTACACTGTTTTAAGGGAGATAACCCAATGTACATTTTAATTTTCTCGATTGAACTTTTCTTGTGTACAAAATTCTATTTCTAACAATTAAAAGATCTTTGAAATTATATTCTTTTCAGAAGATGATGGTTAAATAAAAAAATACTTGTAGAGCAAAACTATGTTGAAAGAACAACCTGGATTCATATATTCATTATGGCCTTGCCCTTTAACAAACTTTGATTTTGTTTATATGTCTTGAATTGTATATGATATATGCTAAGGTATATACATTGAAAAGTGCATGAACGTAACCTCAGTATTGTTTAGTCCAGTGATTTATATATATATATGATCTATTGTTATGTTTTTTAAGAAAGACATTTTTAATTGCAAGTAATGTGCTTCAACTCGGGTAAAATTTAATGATTAAGTAAGAAAAGAAAATGTTTATCTATGTCAGTATCAATTCCTGCATCATAAGTACTTAATCATGCAAGAAAGTAGACTTTTCAACTTTTCTCTATTTCTAGTGTTTCTTTTTCTAATATTGAAAAAAATACATTACTTCTATCTTTACACACGTCTACTGTCTTATGCTGTGTAGTAGAGTTTTTATAAATTTCCAATTTATTCTGTATTGTGACAATAACATTCTAAGGTATGCTTACGTACAAACATCTTCACCTTTGTACACAAGCAATTTTTTCTCAAACATTTACCAGTAATGCATACATTTAATTATTTAAATGTTAGGTACTGGTTCACTCTCGCGTTACAATGAAAACACACTTCAACATCTTTGACAATTGTAACTAATCTATCACTGAAGTGACAATTTGCTGGAAATAATGGTACATTATTTCTGTGTATATGTATATTGCAATAGAAAAGGTTGTGCTGGCACAATAATTAATTTGATTTCCTAGACTAGAGTTATAGTTTTTGAACGCAAGTTAAGCCAACATTTTCTTGTGTATTAGATAGTTACGATGATTATAGACGGATGAAGCTTATTAGAAAATTTGTAAATTTTAATATTTTATCCATTGTCACCTTTCTCACTAACTTTATCTTCATCAAATTGCAAACATTTCAAATTTAACACATTTACACAGATTTGACATTTTCTTCAATAATGTACATGATTTCTCACAGAAACCTTTTGATTCTTAAGATCATTAAGATTGTATCCTTCGATCAGCATACTAGTATATCTTGCTTGATATTTCTTCCTATATCTTTTTTTAAAATCATATGTTTTCTTCCATTCAAGTCACTTCTCAACATTTGTCCAGCATTTGCTGTGGTAAAACCATGCACTAGTAAATCTAAGTGTCCGAAACTTACTGCATTGTGGCAGGATATTCCAGTGGGATAGCACCACCAGCTGGTGGGAATCTATTGCCGAGTACAAGCAAGGCATGTGCATACTAACCATGCCAGCTGTGATTTAAGTGAAAATGACTGTAAACCCATAATTTAACCAAACAAACTTACCGGTCCAAATTACGTTCAACATGCTGATTTTCAAATATCCTCACACAATGTCTCATATATCCAGCTAAGTAGAAAGTATTTTGTTTATGTTTCAAATCTAGATTTTATTATTTCAAACAGTAGAAATCTATTCATATTTCAAATCTAGATGATTTTAATTTGGTACGTCCTTTTATTTTTGGTTCAGATTACGGATAGCATAACATTTAGTTTGTCTTTAATTTAGAATTTATTAAGTCGATATACTTTTAATAGGGTTGATAGTCTTGAATCTTTTATCATGAAGAACAGATTTTGTTAAATCAGTTACTGTGTTGCAAATGTGTGTGTGAACTTGACCATTGTGTTGCCTGGGTTGAATTTCTGATGTTCTCTTGTAATGTTTGGCTGGTCAAGTATGTACCTTGAATGTGATTGGCTGATGTTTCCTCGGATTTGATTGGCTTGTTGAAATCATCTATATTTCTCGACATTTTATTCTGAATATCGTTATGGCTGCTAGACATGAGATATATTTGTTGTTTTATTGCTGTTTATGTATCACAGTGACTACTACTGTCGTAGGTTGTATCTTGATTCGTCCAACTACTCATAAAAAGCTTTATATCTGGAGATAATATTTACATACATATATCATCACTGTCGCATGTTTGAATATGTGGGAAGAGGATACAAATCTATATATGTGGTATCACACAGATGGGATGTTCTAATTGGTTTAAATTAATTTATTAATATTAATTTAAAGATAATGTTTTCCCATATTCAGATGGGAATAATGATGATAATACACTTGGACCCCAGAAAGGGTTGCATCTTATACATTGAGACTAGGTATTTTCCTGGATTGATTTCCTTGAGGAAGGGATGCATATTATACAAGCGTATTATACATGGGAAAATACGGTGGTAATAATAATAGTAACAATAATGAGTAGATTTGTGTAGCACTATTGTTTCCATGAAGTAGGACATGATCGCAGCTCTTGAATACCAAGGAGTGATATAAATATGTATGTTTGGTTAACCCTCTCCATCCTGAAGGCAACTGGAGATGACCTAAAGAGCATTGTCTGTGCTTAATCCAGCAGGGAGAGGGTTAAATTGCTTGTCTTTTCATCCAGATTGATTTTGCAGACAAATATATGCGAAATGTGTATTGAGAGAAAGATCATTAACTACTGTAGACTCATTTGTGAATTTTTGAACTTACATTCATGGCTACATGACTTTTACAGTCAATTAGTAGTAAACAAATTAACCAATGATATGTCATACAATTTGATACTTTTAATAATATGTACAATCATATGTATAATCATCTAAAGGGTTAATATATATGTTCAGCATATTTTTAATATGTTTATCTTGCTAATGTTGTGAAAGTCACGCGAATGTGTTGTGAATTTGTGAACATGCCTAAACATTAATTTCCATTAATATTCTTAGGATGATTAATGTTTAATACTCTGATCATGTGATGCATAATAATTTTAATAGCTTTCAACTAAAGAAACGTCTGAGTATATTATCAAATGATAGAATGATTATATAGTCCATTGCATAATTACTTATTTAAGAATAAACAGTTAAAACTTTAAAGGCATATGATCACAGACACAGATTTTAGTGGGTGCATGGCATATTTCAGTAATAAATACAACTACATTCATTTGTGATACTTATGTTGCCAAAATCCCATTCATTGATCCACCTTGGCGTGAAATTCGATCTAACAGATGTTCCAAAGGCAAGATAATTAGAGCTATGTTCCTTTTATTCATATAAAATTGGAAATTGTTTTATAACTATTGAGTGTTGGCGAATATGTACATCAGTAAGTAATAACTTTTGAGTGTAAAATGAATGTAAGTCTATGTTGGTCAACCATCTGTGATAGTATGCTTTCAAAGGATAATGTCATAATCTATTCTTCAATAATACAAAATATATCAATGCGGTTACATTAATAATTATGATATACAGTATCCAAATTGCTCAACATGTCTTTCAATTGTAGAATTACATAAATTTTTGTATGCTTTACTTTACTATTTTTGATCATTTATTGTTAATTTCTTATTTTTATTTTCTATTTTCTATTTTGGCGCAAATTTTTTCTAATATTTCTTTTAAATATTTCTAATGAATAGTAAGGTCAACATTTGTCCTTTTTTTTTCATAATAAAATTTATTAATGCAATATATTAGTGCCAGGTCACCTGTGTGTGTGTGTGTGTGTGTGTGTTTGTGTGTGTGCGTGTGTGTGCGTGTGTGTGTGTGTGCAT
This sequence comes from Lepetodrilus ovalis, assembly GCA_032361185.1. Classification (NCBI taxonomy): domain Eukaryota; kingdom Metazoa; phylum Mollusca; class Gastropoda; order Lepetellida; family Lepetodrilidae; genus Lepetodrilus; species Lepetodrilus ovalis. The sequence continues at coordinate 4,410 of JAUTBQ010198349.1, read as the reverse complement.
GCGTGTGCATGCATGCGTGGTAGTGCGTGCGTGCGTGCGTGTATTTGACGAGATTGTTGTCTAGCAGCCATATCTGTCGGTCAGCATGTTTGTGTCTTATCTGGCTGGCCCGTGTGTCTGAATGTCCAGACATGCGTGGACTGGTCAGTTATATAGAGAGCTCATTCCTCATGTATCGCCATAAAGTGGACGTCATATACATACACAAGTCTTCTGTTGTAATATGCATGTTCTTTTACTTTGACTCAATGCCGCGAGATTCCAAAACGTTTCATGCGCAAGTGCAAATTAATGGAGATGTGTGAACAAAACATTGAGTTGAGCATAAGTTTCTCAAGATAGGATGCGTTGTCTGTAGAGTGTGCCAGGGTGCGTGGAGCGACCTAAGCAGAATAAGTACCCCTGGCCCAGAGATTACGAAACTTCCTTAAGTACGATTTCAAGGTTTTGTTCATAAATCCTTGAGAATAAAATCGTACTCAGAAAGTTTCGTAATCTCGGCTCCATTAATGCGAGGATGAGTACTAACATATCTACAGATCCTGAGAGGAACTCGCCGTTTTGCCTGGCGCATACAAGTACTCCACTACTCGTACACCATCTTGCTTACATATACTGTGTTATACATGACTTTGTGATCTAACTCTACTCTGTAGGAACTGAGTCTAGTGAAGCTTGTCCTAACCTTACCTAGGGAGATGCTCCTACACGAGTAAAGTAGAGCACGGAACCTTTGGTGAGATAAGAGAAAGAAATATACTCAACATCATATACTATAAGAGCCAGCATATTTATTGTGCGGACGCTTCTATCAAATTTAGGATTCGTCTTCCTAACTATTTAGGAGCTCCTAAACCTATTTAGGACCTGCTAAGCGTTTCACGACGACGTTACAAGTCTTCTTCCTCTTAAATGGACATCTAAGTTAGGAGGTAATACACTGGGTCATAAAGTTAGGAGCTAATAAAATTAGGACACCGTCGTGAAACATTTCTTCGGGTGTATTCCAAAATGTCTGAAGATCTCTGGAAGTGTAGGACGGGACATTCTACGTTGTTAGCATAATATTAAACCTAAACTATTTAAAAAGTATTGACCCTTAATTATTTTTTTTATGAGTATTCTGTCTTGGCCAATCGTACCTTGGCTTCGCCGATCTAATGGGACGCACGTTTTCTTTTTATTACCAGATCAAATACCAATGATGTGGAATTCCATCGAGTTCTGGTTTTGAATATTTGCTACTCACAGACATTAAGAAAGGAAAATTTAACCCGCAAAATCTCAACATTGATTAATTGTTTTTATATGTTGGTCAATCGACAATTAATGGAGGAATCGCTAAATATATATTGTAACTGGAATGGGATGGCTGCGTTGACTGTCCGCAATGATAGGCTCATCAAAGTACGAATGGTATTCGCCGATAGAACATATTATCAACTGAGCTATCGCATTATGAGTATATAGGATGATATCTGTCACGATATAGGCGTACTAAAGATGGAAATCGCCAATGGTATCATTTTCATGAAGGTCAAAAGAGATAATATTATCAACTGAGCTATCGCATTATGAGTATATAGGATGATATCTGTCATGATATAGGCGTACTAAAGATGGAAATCGCCAATGGTATCATTTTCATGAAGGTCAAAAGAGATAATGATGTCTATTCCAATGTAGTTTATGCGTTTGTCTCTGGCTAAGAGTGCATCCGTACCTACAAACTCTGAAATCTAGATCAAACCCCACCTTACATACAAATACACCTTCAACAAAAACAATTCGTAAATATTGGTTTTATATCCCCGAGAAAGGAAATGTCTTTTGCGAATTCGAATATTTCGCGTTCTTTCTCCGCAGCAAGTTGCAGTATCGGGTGTAAACACGTTCCGAATCGTTAACATCTTGTAATATAACGTGCGGCATCTGAGGCTCGCTAACGTTCCTTATAATATCAGTCGGGGGACTTGTACAGTACGCATATAACATCATACTGACAACTTATCAGACAAGTAATCCAACACCAGCACCTCTGATGACACGGCACGCATATTGGACTCTACCAGAGATCCTTATGACACTTTGGGGATTTAAGGTATCCTGATCATACGAACGGTTTACGTCGAAGCTCAGTAACGTACGATAAACTACCACGAGATTATGTATGTACATGTATTTGGACATCTATGGCTTTTGAAGAAGTACTGACCACCCTTTCGCGAAGCTTTCGTATCCAATAAAAGATCGTGGCGTTCTGGTATCTGTTTGCCGTTGAAACTGGCTATTGTCTCTTCGGTGATGGGCACCCTTTTGTTCGAATGATGTCCAAATACACGTACTATACATCATCTCAGTATGGTAGTCTATATGTCGCGTACCCAGTTCTACAGTATACCGATTGAAAATATATACTTACTAGAGGATCGTGGTCTCGTAGTAAATACGATAGCTTCAATGGAAGGGGTGCTATGCTTAAGCCTAAATCGCAATCTATTCCGTGGGCCAATAACTCTCCAGGCACTTTGGCATATCAATATATAGAGTACTAATCCAATATATAGAGTACTAATCCAATATATAGAGTACTAATCCAAGGAGATAGCATGTGATGCCGCGAGCCGACGGAAAATTAAAATCTACCAATCAATGCAAGTAATAGTCGATGCGAATAAATAATATGGCATTTCCGATTCAGAATTCTCCCACGTAGAGTAAGCCTGTGAAACATGGTACCTGTGCATCTGTGAGAAGTCCATATAATCTTCTTACGTGGTATATTCTTGTACAATAACAGATTGTTGACCTATGTAACGGACACATTTCTACCTCAGACCATTTACATTTGATTTGTTCATTCAAAAGTTGTTGTTTACTGATGCACTTATTCCTCAACACTCGATAGTTACCATACATTTCATATTTTATATGCATTTAGGTTATGAAGCGTTAATTATCTTGTCTTTGATGCATCACCTGACATGTGAAGCAAACAGCGGAGTCGATATTCTTTCGTCGTACCACCTTAGAATTGTGTCTCATTGCGTTAATAAATATAATTGAAGCAAAAATAACTACCATATTCAGGTTGTTATAACTGGCAAAGCTCAAAACTGTTATTGAAATTGAATTTTGCCTACCATACATGCTGCGGTGAAAAGATGTTTGGAAGAACAAGAATGATTATATGTATGTCAAGTGAATGTATTTTGCAGTTGTAGCTAAGAACTAGTCAAAAACAACCATAAATATCTGATATGACTTTCAACAAGAGAAGTTTGATTTTAACTTTAATTGCACCTGTGAAGATTAAATTAATTACCAATTGAAAGCAATACTAATCTTACAAACTTAAAATACAAATAGTCTGAGGGCTTCTGCTGATCATCTGCTTATCGATGATGGAAATATGCACGCAATATAAACCTGCTTGCAATATTCGTAAGCCTATAAATATGTATGCAATTACAATGTGCTAAAGGTATGTTTTCCCTGGATCTTTTTATATATACACACAACGGATGTTACAGTCTAAGATATCGTTCTTATTACGTACATACACATGAATAAAGCTTTCCAAATATGAACCTGATACTCATTAAATTGGATACGCCATTCGGTCAAAAACAATTTTATACAAATCCTGTTTGCTATAGTTGATAACACCGTCGAGGCAAGCACCTGCGACCGCCGGAAAGTCACGCGAGGACGTGAGAAATTGCGACATTCCTCCGAGTCGGACAGGAAGTGAATCATCGCATCTGATATTGCAGAACAAACCGATGAGAACTAATCAGTAATAGTCACACCCGAACACAGAGCCGTCGGCCGCAACCTTCGGGATATTCCATCATGGATGAAACCAGCTCCGTACGCAATCATTTATTTGTCAAGTAGCTTTAATACGATTCTGTTTGCTCGGATAATTAACCAACTCCATACTGTGTGGTTTCATGTGGTGTTCTTTGACATAGGCTACCTCAGTTTCTGGCCTTGTTGTATATGATTGAAGGTAGGCCAGATTACTAGAGCACGGGCACCATGGGACCTGAATAATGAGATTTAGTTATAATACCAAATGAATAGTGTATAGGTCCATTACCTATATGTCATTATTAGTAATGTAAGTAAGGTTGTAATTAGTTATTATATTTGCAGTGTTTTTAAACACACGCGCGCACACACACACACGCGCGCGCGCACGCACACACACGCGCGCGCGCACGCACACACACACACACACACACCAATGCCATCCACCACCCCAGCCATCTCGTCATAACTCCATAGGTCCATTAGTAATGGAAGTACGGTTGTAATTAGTTATTAAAATGTCTGATTTTAAACACACGCACGCGCACACACGCACACACACACACACACACACACACACACACACACACACAA
>JAUTBQ010198238.1:0-22579 GCA_032361185.1 Lepetodrilus ovalis | reverse complement strand
TGTTCTTTCAGAATATGTAATAACCCCGATAGTGACCATTTTTCCCTATGCAAGTATGATCTTGCCCCTTTAAACATTGAAAACATAACATATCTTAATAGCTGATATGTCAACAGAAATGTTATAACGTATAGGAATTAAAAGCAATAGATCTTTATGAAAAGTTTTAATTATTTGTCAACTGCATCACACTACTAATTCATATACATTATTTAACCATTCGTCTAGCTTTATTATATGCATAATTTTAACTACACTTTTTGGCATATTATTCATACTTCTTCACTTTTGATTCCTATAGTTAAATAATTAGTTTAATCGTCGCAAACGGTGAAAGATTCCCGCAGCGACGTTAAACTCCATAATCACTTACTCGCACTGTAAAAAAAAGACAATCATCAATATGACATGTTATGTGGATAAACATTCTAATTCAAATATATGATAAGTGTTAGCTTGAGTATGAGATCAATGTACTTGTTTTGTAAATTCAACATATATTTAATTCCACTTATTAAGAGACTAACATATTATATTGGTAACTAGACGAGGCGATGCGTTAAATCTCAATTTACCTCGTCTTATACGGGATCAGGAAAGCATGTCTAGCCACATCAAACAATTACGCATAACCCAAACTATTGACACAACGATCATTAAATTAACGTTCAAACGTACATGGAAAAAAAAGAAGACTTAAAGGCGGGAGTATGGACACACAGTGTTTGTCATTTGTCGTGACTGGTAACAGCAGCATCCAACCAATGGGCGAAGAACACCTCTCCCCCCAATCATGCGGAGTAGTCCAGGGCCCCGTTGCACAAAACAGTTGTAGCTACAATTGATCGTAAGTCGGTACCCTCTACAGGTTTAAGGTCCAGTATAGATATACCTTCACGAAACACTTTTATCGAAACAATATTTGTAGCTAACAAGATTCTCAAGTATTGTAGAGATAAAAGTGTTTCATCTAATGAACTAAGACATCTAACAGGCTATCCTTTCACGAAGCTCTCTTATCTACTAAAAGACCATGGCAGTGTAAGTTACCGGCAAAGAGAGTCTACGGTCTTTTAGTGGATAAGAGAGCTTCATGAAAGGATACCCAGGTCTCTAAAACTGGACAATTGTACCTACAACTGTTATTTGCAACGGGCCCCCTCACGGCCATCACGGTGGGTTTCTTCTGGACAGTGTGAATCAGGTGGCGGAAACCTGTCATGATATGTCATGGACCTGGCGAGATGTCCAAGCAACACGATTCAGCTTCCAGCCGGAGCTCCTGCACGATGACGTTTGCTCTGCATGCTGTTCTCATAGGAACCCAGCCGCCGAACAGCAGCTACGACACGTGTGTACTGTTTGTGTGTAGAACACATCTCGTTACGGCATTTCCCTGAAGACGGAGTCATTACCCACATAAACAATAGTTGGTCCATTGGGACCAGTGCTAATAGAACATTGGGCTAGAGTGTCAATGAATAAAATATGTTTTGATTGAATTATCGTGGAACGCTACCGGTGGTACTTTTAATCCGTGCGTGGTGAAAATAAACTAAAACATACCCAATTGCAAACTAGTCCAAAAGGTACAAACTGGAAATGATGCCATATCAATTTGCTTGGTACACTGTACCCTCAGTTTGTAGTCAATGCTAGTTTGTAGGAAACAGGTTTTCGCGAGAAATAGCTATAAGTATCCCAATGGTACTGCATTTGAAAGAGAACCCCGCCCAAATGCAATGTCAAGCTAGTTCACATAATAATGTCTTAATAAAGACTTTAAGGAAATCAAGCTAATCTTTCACTTTAACATATTTCTTTTTCAGAACAAATTCAATACATGAAATTTAGAAATAATAAATGCTGAATATGTAAATAAATATTCATTTTGAAAGTATTTGCTATCTACACCCTAGTATACATAAACACCAAAAGCCATTACAATGAATGACAACAACATGACAGCACAAGACTTGTGAGTGGTTCCCTACTTTTAGAAATGATGGGGTGCAATATAATTATTTCTTCCAGTTGTAAATGCCACGTTTAATTATAACTTTACGACACATATGGCTAAAACTGAACTGTTAAAAGAGAAATGGCGAACGATGACTGATGGCGAAATGTTCCACCTGGCAAATACCCATTTTCCTTACTAACATTTGTAAATCCCACACCGTTGCATATTTCCCAACGTCATATTGTCGCTATTTGTACGAGCCGACGTTTGCATATTGTGAGTGACACACTGTCCAGACTGTGTATGTCGCCAGGTCGTTACTCTTGCACGAGGAAGGTGAGCATGTTTCACACTCTGGCGTCAAACACGCACCATCGAGGTGCTGTAGGCACGTCTGTGGTCACTCCTGCTGATCCGTGGACAAACAACTGTTCGTCGCAGAGCACCGGGCACCTGTAAACCAGTCCAGATGAGTCTCCAACACGCGCCAAACACAACTAGACAAACTCCAGTTCCGTCCAGACTTTTGTTGGACGACGTCTGGCGTGACATTTGCTGGCCGAGAGCTTAACGTCCCGGTATACTGACTGGACACGAGGTAGCCGTGGTCGGGAACGGGGACCCACATTCCGGGACAAACACCTGACATACATTGCTTTGTTTCCGGGTGACTGGGTGAAAGTGCGCAGCTCATTTGTAAGGCAATGTATAACTAGGTTTTGGCGGGAATGCTTGGAAAGGTAATGAACATAGGCCTACATTGTAGAGTGTATGTCTTATAGGTAAGACGGGCGTGTAGATCTACATCTTTTTACGTCTTCCACACTCGACGTCGATCTCGGAGATTTGCACATATTGGCAGACGGTTAACAAAACGCATGTCTACTAAATAACCTATATATTAAAGTTACTATTATTGGAAAGATATAATAATGTCGACTCAACAAAATAAATTAAGGGCCGTCATATATTTTATGGGGAATCTTTCTATCAAACTCACTTGAGGAATTCAGCTGCCATTCTTCTTCTAAAGTGTCTGCAAATTGTTGAAGAATCCTTGGATACTGTATACGTTCATTAATTCTTCGCTGTTAAAATACTATAGAGCTAAATTTGTATGTCCGAGAAGGCCACTGACCCTTAATTAATTTTTATCAGTATATAATAGAGGACATGGTTCAATTGGGGACACGTGCATGCGATTGCATGTCTGGGCAATGATGCCACTGGGCAACTAATTGACCTATACAAAAATGTCAGGGTACTTACAGAACTTTACAAATGACTAATACTCCAATATTGCAAATTACAGTAAGACATAGACCATCATAGTTTCAGATTGAATAGTAAATGCATGTAGTTTAAATATAAATTATATTGATTGGCATATTATTTATATGAAAGGAATCGATAAAATGTGTGTTCTCCAGCAATCTAGAATATTTTGAATGTGAGTATTATGGTGAAGTCAGCGTGTGGCAGAGACTAAGCTAGTAGGCTGTACCAGTGGTGTTAATAGTATGGCATATACTAGTAGTTTGTCGAAGTGCATAGAGTCGAAAGGGTGAACCATTGCTGCATTAAACATTACCAGAAATATTTCTTCGGTGCACATCACCATATATATACAATTGACACTTTGGGCACATGGCAAATGGCTTGTAGTTTTGCGCTCTTGTTTAAAGTTGGTTTGTCGTAATATGTAAAAAGCAGTCATAATTATTGCAGCACTCCCAGGATATGGCTTACAACCCATGCCGAATTGACATTAGGAGGCAACAAATTAGTCTCTCGTCTAACCGTAAATCAATATATCTGAAATGGGCGTACAGAACTACATATCTTTCGAAAGTCACAACAACGTCATAACAACTTTAAAGAAATATAATTTAATGTTTGGAAAGACGTATAATTGCACAATCACAGGAATTCCTCGTCTTGACTGTATAGGAATTGTGCTTAATACAATTACGTCAATTATTACATACGCTAGTGCCTATACGTGTATCTCGTCATCTAAATATATTGATTGATTGATTGAATTATTGTTTAACGTCGCAGCGGGAATATCTCACCCATAGGCGACGACCATGTTGAATGGATGTTAGTAAATAAACTGATAGGCTTAGACGTATTGTCTAGCTGTGTACATGAATATGCTATCCATTTACTGCTAGATATTTAACATGTTTAGCTATGTATCACCATAACATGCTGTAGGCTATTGTATTATTAAAATTTAAGAAATAAAATGCTCCTGTATACCGGTATTGAAACCAACGAAAATCCCAGTTCACCGACCTGACTTCAACATGACTAGATGTAGCCGACCTTAATAGTCTGTTATAATTCAGCAATGAATTAATACTTGTTTTGTATTTAATGGACAGAAAGCTTTATTTATTTTGACTGTTTAAGACTGTATCTTAAATGCATTCCGAAATATATAGATGTATCACTGTTATACTGACCTTAATGTAACCAGTTACGGTAGCTCTACTGTTGGTTTGTAACTGATATACTTGAATGCAATGAACTCTTGAAGCCCTCTGACTGGCTAATTCTGGATTATCCCAGTGTTCTATAATCTAACACCGCACTCCTCTTCGTGGTGCCCAGCCCTGAGCTCAACGTTAGTGTAGCGGTAGTTTCCACATGCGTATGGCGTGTATGAATCCCAGATTGATTTCCGATAATCTTGAAACGATTTAACGCCGCTCCGGCTGTAATAGTTTAAGTCCGTCTGTCCGGTGGTCTGTCCCAGTGTGTCAGCAGTGCGCGGCGTCGTAGGGAACAGACAACCTCGACAATAGCGACGATAACGCACTCGTAGAAGACGATGAAACATGCACTATGAGAGAACTCATCAAACCTTGTCTACAACATAAACTGTTCTTTATGCTAGGTTTCTCGCTGCAGATTCGTTCTTCTTAAGGCACTTTCCGTGGTCTCCAGATGGGGAACAACAAGAAGTACATGATCATCCAGCCATCCTTGCAAGCACACCTGTCACCTCCACAAACCGAGGTCACGTTGCCGGTATTAAGTAATACTATGAACTTACTCACTACTACAGCTACACTATACAGTCGTTACTACAACAAAAGTCAGAACACGTTCTGATGCCAAACATGAACACACTTATAGTCCATATTGAACCTGTCCCGTTGTCATACGATCTAAATACCGGTAACCTAAACACCTCTCATCAAAGCTGTTGGTGCCACTACCAGTCCACTATCAACTGTGTGTAAACACAAACCGATTTGTCTACAGGGAACTGACCAGATGATAAATCCTTCAACCAAAGAAACCTCCAATCACGGAATACTCTGTCAAACAAGGCTAACACAATCGTAACATTGTATCCCGTTATTTCACAGTTAGCTAAGTTAAAAGCGGGTGGCTTAGACTTGATCAAATGCTATCTGTGGACGACTAAGCAACATTACAGCGGCCTGTCTAATACTAAGTTCTAGCAGGGTGCCGTGTTCCGATCTCAAGAAGATAACACTTGTTACTTGGGGCATCGTATTACACTGTGTCATACAGGCCTACCTGTAGCCTACCTGTAGTCGCTACACCTGTAGTAGCACGGCCAGCTTGACGGGAGTAGGCTATAGGATCCGGGGAGGTACGGACCACACAATGCCTGATAGACGTCATGGACGTTTGACATTTCGCCAAGGACATCACGGTTCTCAATGAGAAATCGTTCCTCTTAACTTCTCGAATATCACATGGTGTCATACAATAGACGTGTATCCAGCGAACGATTAGATCAACGCGATACATTCGAAACTCGAAATTAGCAACACCATTGTATAATCAGTTAAATGGCATACGGTTGAGCACGAATTCAATGTGCTGCAAACCACAGATATTGGGAGATATAACGTTACCATATATGACACGATAATGTCTATAGTTTATTGAGACATTTGATGATGTGAATCACGTTTCAAGTTTCAATTTATTTACGTTGCCTATTTATTAGTATATGGATTCTTTCAATTTCAGACATGTAATATGACCTCAAGTAAGGTATTCTTAAAGGTTTGAACATACGACATACTAGTATTTATATACGGTGGTATTTTCGGTTTGGAGGCAATACACAAATACTTATCAGAGGAGCTCAACAACTTGGTACACGTCTGTTCTCATACCACTGTGTATTTCATGACCAGGTTGCAGATGTGTGTAAAGTTTAGATTTGGACCTGGTCAGCTTACACACATTTGACTAGTACGATTTCATGCACAACTCAGGTATTGTACTCAAAATCAGCAAAACTAAAGTTGCACATGAAATCGTATTTAACGTCTCCATGGGTTCGTATACCTTATTTTCGAATTTCCGTAAGCGAGAACTGGCTTGCGTAATGTAATACACTATCATCCCCGTTCACTGGTAATCATTATTAATAATATATGTTAGGTCGGGATTATATAAAAATAAGGATTATCTGCCTCTGAGCACCGGTACCGTATATACACTATTTATGATCTAACTTTACAAGTGTGTGCACAGAATACATTTAGCGCAATACATCCGGCAACATAGTGTTATGTCGCTTGTAGATCGGCGTATATGATCAGGAGGATGCGGCGAGTTACTTTTTAATGTAATGTGAAGTTTACTTTTAATATTCCAGTAAAAGTGTAAAAATTTATATGTAGTATACATAGTTAATGTTACCGCTGTGATAGTATCGTCAACGTTCCATACGATCCCCAGAACACCTGCTATTAAAATGCCGTTCTATGGTAATAGACCATCAGTAATGATTAACGTAAATGCTAGCAACATATCAGACGCCATTGTGGTCTCTCTGCTGCTCTCAGAGGTGTCTAGTTGATTGTATCAGTTGTAGAGCACTAGTATGTACAAGTCGTTGGCGCTAACGTTATACGAACGTGATCCCAGTGTGTACTCCTGCGCGGATGCGTTCAGTGTGGAATTGGGTGTCGATGCCGAGACTTGTTGAAACATGTACATCCAACATCTTACTGCATTAATATGCCTTCTTCTCTCTGGCGTTTCCCTAGGAAAACCAATCATTTTCCTTCAGCCGTCCGGTCCTAAAATGTGCGAGAAGCTCAAACGTACTGTCATCTACAGGTATCCAATTACATTTAACATGAATGACATGGCATGTCAAATAGACGATGCCACAAAGAGTCGTCCTTTGATGCCAAGTAATTCCCAACATACGAAGACTTCGGTAAGTTCACAATTTGTATCGCAGATTAACAAAATAAATACATTCCAATATATAAGCTATATATACTTGAGCGCAGATGTTCTTTGTAGCGAGTTCCTTGTATCTGTATAGTAATCTCTTTCATTGAGCAGCAAATATTGTCAGCTGGTTACAGCTTGGTCAATCTAATTGAAATCATATCTTCTTTCGCTCCTAAACATGTAAGTCATTTTGACATTCATTGGAACGAGACTCCAAATCTCCGCGCGTTAGTTTCGAATTTGATTTTAATGAGATTGGGCTATTCAAGAACTAGCAAGTTTCGTCATGCAGGTCCAAATTCGTTGACAGCTACCATCATCGTGGCTCATCTGTGACTGGTAAATATTATACCCGCATCAGGAATAGAACCATGATTATATGCAATCTAAAGACGTGGGGGATGTAATAATAATAATAATAATAATAATAATAATAATAATAATAATAATAAATTAATTTATATATCACCTTAATTAATCCGGCTATAGGCTTTGCACAACCAAATAGTTTTCCACAGACCACAATGGTAGAGTGTGGATTGATATAACATTTAGGAAGAAAACCACAATACCTGACCACACATTACATAACAGTTAATCATCTGCAGTCTGGAAACTGACAAATAAAAGATTTATACCGGCGTTTCTTTTCTGTAGATAGTGACAGAAAGTTTGTCACAGTGCTATCAGCACTCGTCTCTCAAGTCTGAATTTGGATTTATGCATATTTTTATTCAGCATAGAATGAGGATTGGTAAACAAGCTGTACAGCGTATTTCAATACCGCACCTGAGACGAATGGATTCAAGTTGTAATTATTTCCTATGTAAATATAAAGCTGGAATGTTTTTAGAATACCCTGGACATATTATTCACAGAATATGAAGTGATTCCAAAATCTCAACCAATACCTGGCTTGAAAACCCACGTTCGACTGCTGTGACCACGCATTACATTAATTGGTAGAGTATTGCCTATAGTTACATACTGTACAATTGGTAGAGTACTGCCTATTGTTACATACTGTACAATCAAGAGTATATGGAAGTTCTTGCGATTTGATCGGAAGGTGGCTAGGAGTAACCCGAGTGAACAAAACGTTTATCGGATCGGATTCGATTCCATTGCCAAGACGGTGACCATTTCGGTTACAACATCCGGACTCCTGATACTGGATGTTAACGTGGGCATGGCTGTTGTTCCTGACGATCAAAACGATAAAAGATGTCTCAAAATGTAACCTGGAGAGCGATTGGACGCACAAATTGCGATGTTCGCCCCCATCCAGTACGCGTAGACACAGACGTAGTGTAGTCCATTGAGAACCCGTCAGTCATCGAGCGCTGTTCGTACAAAATGTTCGTACTGTAACAGTCCGTGCGGAAATTGTCCAGCCTTTTGTTTTACAAAATATGGTCATACTGTATAATCCTGAGGTAACTATTGTCCAGCCCTTACCAAAAGGGTCGTACTGAATAGTCCGGAGGTAACTATTGTCCAGCCATTTCCAAAAGGGTATTACTGTAAAATCCGGATGTAACTATTGTCCAGCCCTTCCCAAAAGGGTCATACTGAATAGTCCGGGCGTAACTATTGTCCAACGCGGTCTTATTGTACAGTCCGGGCGTAACTATTGTCCAGCCCTTCCCAAAAGGGTTATACTGTATAGCCCGGGCGTAACTATTGTCCAGCCCTTCCCAGAAGTAACTATTGTCCAGCCCTTCCCAAAAGGGTTATACTGTATAGTCCGGACGTAATTATTTAACTATTGTCCAGCCCTTCCCAAAAGGGTTATACTGTATAGTCCGGGCGTAACTATTGTGCAGGGTATCATTTCACAAAGCTCTCCTATCCACTAAGATACCATAGCGCTCTCTTTGCCGTGCATTAGCTATCGACAAAGAGAGCACTATTATATCTATGTGGATAAAAGAGCTTCCGTAGAAGGATACCCAGCCTTTCCCAAATCGATCGTACTGTAATAGTCCGGGTGTAACTATTGTCAAACCCTGTTGTCACAAAAAGGATCGTACTGTGTAGTCTTGGGAGTAAATTGATGATAAAGTAAAGTTAATGACGTACGCCATAGTTTGGGCACTGCACACCACTTTCACAATTCCATGTACATAACACATTCGAACACCCGACACGCATTTTCCGTCGATGGGTACGAAATAAGCATCTAACATTCCAGACGCAATTGATATCATACTATACAATGACACCCAATATCCGCACAATAACTTTGGAGAAACTAATTGTTTAATAATAGCACCACATTATACATGAAATAAACTTAGTTTTATTATTATTACTAACTGTATGCTATTTGGTTGCAAGATTTTCATTAAATTGTATATAGACTATTATATTTGTTTATTTAAGACACTATTTGATCAGTATTCGATCAGTTCAAAACGATTTTCGTCTAGACAATACCTGGGTATCATTTCTCGAAACTCCCATATCCACTATGAGACGATAGAACTCTAATAAGTGCTCGATAACCATGTATAAGAGGTGGCTACCAGAATTTTTGCGATCTCAGTAGTAGATACTAAGCTTCAACTATGCCCAGGTTGCCTTTTCGAGAACACCCCCACAAAACTGTCCGAATTAATGAAGACATTGATGACCACCCACGTGATTAAACAAGATACTATAGTACGCCCGTCTGCATGGTCGGTATACAGGCGAGCTGTTAGTCAATGGCAATCTTGTGCGGTTTCCATTGAAAGCATTGCGACTGGAGATATAGCCTCGACCTCTAGTCTAGGAATCCAGATGTCTATCGGACCAGCATACTTGCACATATAGGTACTGATTACGTTAGCACTTCATACATTACTATATAAGTGAGAATGTAATAAGTACCTCTGGGGTGCGAGGATGTCGCACCATATGCATTTAGCTATGTATTAATACTTAGCGAATAGCAGAAGCATTATGGAGACTTTATCTACCCCGAACCATGTTTGATACCATTTGCCACGGACTATATTTCACTTGCACTTCTTTATACTAGACACGGTGCCATATAAATATATGTGTATGATTCTACACTATTGAAGATAATGTTTCAGATATTTATCGGGAACGCCTGTCTGACGCGAGCGCGATGATGTGTATTCTAATCTGAATAAGTTATTACACGAGTAAATATGTAATAACCAACTTATTGGCGAGTTAATGCCCGAGGAGTAGGCCACTAAGTTGGTTATTTCCGAATGTAATAACCTATTTAAACCATGGCAAAAATCAATGAAAATGTTTTAATATAATATACTGAAATATGAGTGTTACTTTCTAAAACATACATACTTAAAACTGTACTTAACTATTTGTTTCCGTGGCCAAACCTGAATCCCAGAGTTTATGAAGTATTATTCGAGTGTTACAGCATAAGCTGGGTGAAGGGAAAATAACATTTTACTATATCGGTTGCTCTCTAGCCTTCCCCCGATAATACTAATATAAAAGTAGCTTATGGTCAGTAGGGAGGGCTAGAGGAATCTCCAGCTATCCAAAGACTTGTCGTCTGCCATCAGGATTCCCAATGGAAGCAATGGTAACCCATTCACTGAGATTACGAAACTTTTGAGTACCATTTCATGCCATATACTCAAAAGCTTTATTCACAAATCCCCATATAAAATTTTAGCTTGAGCATGAAATCGTACTTTAGAACGTTTCGTAATCTCGTGGTATGTCCAGATGACCTTCTGGGACATGTTGCCACGTCAACAAGATAAAGACCAAGCAGTGGTTCTCTGATTGGCTAAATCTATGACTTTCTCATTATCTATTAGTAATCATACCTTACATGTAGGAGTTGAAGACGTAGTGGGGTTGGGCTTCATCGGATCATATTTGTTTTAATCATTAATTTGATATTTCATTGAATGATTTCAGATTTAAAATAATATGAAATATGGGAATTTAATTAATGTATTATCACGTTGAAATATTAATTTAAAATATATATATAGTTAGTCCCTCCAGACAATCATTTAGTTGATTAGGCCACTTGTTAATTGAATGAATTATTTTATGTATTTTTTGAAAGGCATGCACTTATAATATAATATCTAAGGGACGAAGATAATCTTTCAAAGGCATAATATCACATATGTGTATGGTTGTTTTGGACTAGTTCTTAGCTGTACAACTGCATAGTACATTCACTTGATATACATAAAATCATGTTGATACTTCAGAAAACCTTACCACCGCTGTATGGTAGATAACATTCCATCCTAACCCAACGATATTGGACTGTCATCTATAACCGAAACAACCTGAATATGGTCGTATTTGTTTTTCTTCATTGTATTAATGCAAGGGGACACAACTCAGTGGTACGATTAAGATATAAAACGATATGAATACATTCGTTCACAAGTCATGTTATGTATCAAAGACAAGATAATTAATGCTTCGTAGCTTGAATTCATATAAAATATAAAATTTGTGGTTATCGAGTGTTGATGAATATGTGCATTAATAAATAATAACTTTTGGGTGGACATTTGAGTCTCAGATAGAAATTCGTTTGGCCATTATTCAGGTCAACCATCTATGATAGTATGCCTGTAGAGCTAAGTTGTGATTTAAACATACAGAAAACAATAAACTTACTAAACTTCAATTTCATTAAAATCTGGTTACATTCCACAGTTCGTACTTTTTTTTCGGATAGAATTAACGCTTAGACATCCAACATTTCTGCGGAGCGTCAAAGCCATTATCGTAGTTTCAGACCATTAGGTGATTTTTACCGTCGCAACAATGTTTCCATAAGTTGCGGCAACATTTGTCTCCGCAACACCTTGCTATACATTATAGGCGATACTTATTGTTTCGAGCGACTGGAGATCAGTTAGCATCGATATATCTCCTCAAACACAATACATCAGGAAACACTAGTCGGCGCGATGCGATGCGATGCGATGCGATATTCGCAAGACTGTCACAGGCGATTTTTCATTATACACTAGGCAACAAACATCGCTGCAACGCTGCTTATTCTTTTGTTGTTGCAAATACTGGCCACTGGTAGGATAATAACTTAAAGCTTATGGAAAACCGTAGGTTGGATTGACGATTGTATAATCCCCAGGGTGGTGAGCAGGAATAACGAATGTATACGGATCCATGGACCGGGGTAATATTGTAAGACTTTGAAGGACTTTCAACACATGGAAGACAAGCGATTTGTCACTGTACACACTACTAGGCAACACATATCGTAGCAACACTGTTGCGACGATAAAAATCGCCTAGTCTATAATGGCCTTCAGTCTCGGATCTGATTCTAATTAGTCTGGCTTAATTTGTATATGTAGCTTCCTACCAATAAAAACGGATAACATTTAATAAATGATCAAATGTCGACAGATAGGAATAAGAGAGACATTGTCATTGTGTTAGAACATCATCAGCATTATAGTTATGATTGACAAAGTGAGCAATGTCCTGATCCGAAAAGCCTGTTGTTAATTTAAAGGCATACAATCACAGTTGGTTGACCTAGATAATGGTCAAACGAATGTCCGTCTGAAACTATATACGTTTGATTTGTACACCCAAAAGTTGTTATTTACTGATGCACTTATTCCACACCACTTGATAGTTATAATAAATTTCATATTTTATATGAATTAGTGCAACGGAGTATTAATTATCTTGTCATATATTCAGGATGCCAACTCATTCTATCGTATTGTTGTACATTATAGTGGAACGTTCCATCTACCATACAGCGGTGGAAAGAATTTTAGAAGTACAAACATGATTTTATGTATGTCAAGTGAATGTACTTTGCAGTTATGTTATATACCTAGTCCAAAACAACAAAAAATATCTGTGATTGTACACAGTTCACTACATTTGTACAGCATTACATGCCTTTGCCTATGTAATTCACTGAAGGCCTATGCTATTATATATGATTCGCATCACGTCTGCTATTATGTTGTATACAGGTTGTGTGGTACATAGTTCACGAAATACACATCGTATCATTATAATGCCTACATATATTTAATTGCACATTTCATATGACTCATATTACGATAACCTCACGGTCGCGATACTAGGCTCACAATACGATACGTATCACGATGCACACTATTTAAAACTTTGATAATGCTTTTGAGTAATAACGTTAAAAGCAGAACTATTAACCTGTGTAGGTTAATTATTTTATGTTCAGTACAAATGATGAAGAAACAAAGTGAAAATCTGAAAACTTTAATAAAAGAAAATAACACATAATGAGCCTAAATAAATACAGGAAACGGGACAGTACATGTGGATTATAGGGGTCCAATGTATATGAATGAATAGTTTGGTGGTCTTTTTATTTATTTATTTACTAGTATTTATTATTTATTTAAATTTTATAAAATGCTAAGCACATTGATGTGAACATGCATTTTAAAATCGTTCTACAATATTAGTAGGAATCGATTGACGAAGAGTGAATCGCGTATTGCGATGTTAGAAGTGATTTCCGGCGAGTCATCGGAGCATCGTGACAGCCATAATTCATATATCGTACTCGTTTCGCTTAGTCGTATAATACTGCTGCTATTAAATTCTATGCAAATAAACAACGCCATTACCACGACGTCTGGACAGGGAAGCAATTAGTAGGTCCATTTATTAGTCTTTATGATGGCACAACCATTTCGCCAGCACACTAAATATGTGACAAAGTGTCGTTTCCCGTGTAAGGTGACGCCATCACGTCAACAGCAGAGCGAACGTTACAGAGAATACGATATCAGTCTCGGAAGTTTAGACGCAGTTGGGTGTTGTTCGCTAAATGTCTTCGTATATTGGTGGAAGATTCCCAAGAGACGCTAAGCTATTTTATTTAAGCTAAGTTATTTACTCGCTTCAGGGTTGTGCGGATATTAACGACCTTGCCTAGCATCAATATGGATTAGATATAATCAAGCAATACTAGATACCTTTTTGTACTGTTTCAAACGCGAAAATTCCTGTGTATCACGTCAATCTTGTGTATCAATTTGATATTTGACAAGCTTTCCCACGTTGAAGGGTACGTTATAACGTGCACGTGAATAATATCACGCTAGATCTATAAGTTGCAGGCAAATTACATCTGCTTTCTCTTTCATACACAGACAATTGAAAAATTGAAAGTCATCAAACAAAAAGACCTATTTTGGCAGAATGGCAACCTCGCCGGAAATGATTTCAAACAGTGATTGGGAATGGTGAATAACCTCAATTCCACACCGTCATTATAGGTCGTTAGCGATTTAAAACAGTCGCTGTTATTTATACCGATACGCTGGAACCTATACGTTGAGAAAGAAATCTAACGAATTCAAGTTCTTTGTGTCCTTTGATTGGACTTGTTTCCTGTCCTTTCATTGGCAGACGTTGGCCGGTTGTCCATGGCGACAGGGCGTTCTAGCCATCGGAGGACATCGTCACAATCAGAACCTCCTTGCTTCATTTCCGCTTTGCTTCAATGATCACTCGGAACATCTTTTAAATGTTCGAGACCTCTCGCACCAATCGAGACCACTCGTACATACCATAAGTGTAGGTTACGGAAACCGACGATAGGCTTTGAATGCCAAACATGTTATCAACTTTTACAAAAGGAATGCACATACTTCCAATCAGAACAAAACAGAACCTTTATTCGAAGGCTGAGCACCTCGGCATATGAGGTATAAATACAAATAACAAAATAACACTATATAGCACTATTCAATATCACTCATCATTTTTCGTAACCTGCAACAAGAATAGGGTATGGAAACCGACGAAAGGCTTTGAATGCCAAGCATGATTGATTGACTTATTGCTTTACGTCGCGGCGGGAATATTTCACCCATAGGCGACGACTGAAGTAAAGAAATGAACATACTTCAAGTCAGAACAAAACAGAACGTGACCTTTATTCACAGGTCGAGAACCTCGGCATTATGATGTACAAATATTAATAACAAAATAGAACTTGGTAATCGCGGACAGGGATTTGTTAGGAAGTTTTTCGTTTCATAGAGTTCATGACAATAGTACAGAATACACTGAGATTTTTCAACACACCGATTTTGTATTGAATTCGTGTATATAGAACAGACAATGCGAGTGACATGTTAGTAGAAATGGCATACATTTTTGATATATGATCTCGAAAACTAAGTTTAATTGGATTGGATCAATCATTCTGATAGGCTGTAAAAAACACACCACCAAGACAAAGTAGGCATTTGAATTTATAAAATTAAATAATCTATGATGAAATATAGATCATGGACTAAATAATTTCAGGAATCGTATGCAGAACATTTCACAAATATTTGCAAGGGATCTTTAAGAACTTGTAGACAACGTTAGTGGGCGTGTTTGTCTACAGAGTAAATATATTACTTAGAGGGCGTAATTTCAAATCGTGAGAATTATTTTTTAGTACCAATTACGATTGAGAATAATTAAAAGTTAGTGATTTTGACTATATGGTCTTATACTTAATGTCACAGGCAAGCCAAATGTATGCCTTTGTCTACAGACAAACTGCGCAATGACTCAGCATGTCGTCTTTGATGCTGGCGGATAATTGATAACGTGGCCACAGAACGTGCTGGTCTCATCACGGAGGGATGTTCACGCCACAGGTGTAATGGTTACAGTCAATTATGAAACAGATCGGGTATGGTAAATGCGACACAATCGATTACGAAGAGGTTAATGCATTCTAATACAATGTACTATAGCACTTTTATTGTATAGTATGTCAGCTTAATCACGTCCCATGTACGGTTAATTAACAGTTGACGTGCAGTAAAAGTGTACACCCGATGCATGGCATCTCAAGCATCTACACGTAGCCGTGACATATAAGATGCTCCTAATGGTCTTGGCTCGAGGAGTTAGCCCTTTGGCTCAGATGGTAGAGCGTTGGACTCGCAATCCGGCAACTCGGGTTCGAATGTACCAGGATCGGTATGATCCTGTGGCAAATGGTACCACACGTTGGGCGCCATTGTAATCCCTCTGGCCAAGACCAATAGGCGTATCTTATATCACAAGGACACACACGTTTCAACGATTATCTAACACGAAAATGCATAGCAAGCAATTCGTTGTTGCGTGTTTTCGTCAGTCGTAATGTTACATGTCAGTCTAATTAATATCAGTTTCAAATATCGATATGATTTAATGAGATTGTACTTAATGAAGTTTTAATTTCCACGTATTTATTTACAGATCTACTGTCTATCCTTCGAAACTCATCATTCATGGCCATTTCCTACTTAACGACGAATGTCCATAAGTCACAGGATGCCTACTATGGCCATCTGCATATCCAAATTGAAGGTAGCAGGAACACATTTCAACTATGGCTAATCGACGACAATGTCTATGTCTAAGGTTGGAGTTAACAGTTTCGTACAGAAAACCCCAGGCTTTTTTCAAGCTACAAATATTACAGCAACACCTTTCGTAAAACGGACTTGCAGCGTGGGAGACTTGAACTCTGAGATAAACCAGGGTGCCGCTACACGTGTTTGAACAACGGTGGTCTAGGGTCATCAGGAACTCACGGAGCGCCCTCTACATTTATCCCCGAGCCATATGGAACCACACCTTGGATGAGGTGGCTTGTAGGGTTCATGTCCCCGCTGGGTTAACTACAATCACTGCTATATATGGCAGACAGAGACAGAAATAGTTTCAGTAAGAGGAATACAGAATTAGAAAAGCCTTCTTTTGTTCAAAACGAAGTTTAAATTGCAAAATGAAGCTTAAATTGTAGAGAAAGCATTAGCTTACAGGACATACGCTGGGTGGTTGTTGGGGAAATATTCCAAGAGTTAATATGAAACTTAGTGCCGTATTGGGCCATTGTTATAGTTATGCCACGAGCGAATCATTTTCCATCTTCAAGACATAATATAAAACTTAGTGCCGTATTGGTCCATTGTCATAGCTATGCATGAGCGAACCGTGTTCTATGGTCAAGTCTTCTTGATTTATTAATTTACCGGTATACATATACTGGTATGTATTGTATTTAATATGTGTATGTTCTTTATGTCACATGATGTGACTAATGAGAATAAATACACTGAACTGAACTGAACTTGAAGTAAGCAATGGACAGTTTATTATAGAACATAATCAATGGCATCTAAGCATTCACAGAGCCTTATGTATGGCATACTGATACATATAGAGCATATAGAGTCTAACATAGGCGATGAACAACGAGGGTCCGGAGTCATCATGAATACAATGAGCGCAAGTCAGCAATTTCCACGACACACATTACTTTGCAAAGCATCAGATTGTAACGGAATGAACATGAACACGCCGTGAACTGTGAATAGGGATACCGTAAACAAATATCGTGAAATCGTCTGCGTATCGTTTTACGGAGACCTCTTTACTAAGAGGCCATAGCGCTAGATCCTAGAGATCTGTTATACATTGGGCACTTGAGCGAGGACTATTGTCTCATAGGGGATATGAGAGCTTCGGGAAACGATACCTAGGTCAACGTACGCACATGTCGAGAATTGGGCCACTGTGCGCCATTTAATTCCACATCCATTTCCTGTTCCAGATACTAGTAGTTGATATAGAAGGAGAACACATATACACAGTATCTGCATGCCTGCTTCCCACAGGAACCCGGCTAAGTGACATGTGTTGTAACAGTCCGGTTCACCGACCCTTCTGTACGTTGCTACAATGGAGAAGTGATGCAAGTTAAATACATCTGGACGACATGACGTGTAAACGTACTCAAGTCTACTGGTCAATGTGTTTGCCGACTTCCAGAAACGAACAGGACTAGTGGGCGGTGGTAGATCTAGGACCTGTGTGAGGTGTGAGTATACCTCGCACTTGTAATTTTGTGTGAAAGTAATAAAATAATTTTTGGAAATTAATAGACCCAGGCAAAGATTAACATCCTGTAGACTTAATGTGCACACCCTTTAGGCTTATCAACTAGTGTGAATCTCGCGTGTAGTCAAAAACCAGATCACGAGAATACGTAACGTTTTGAATGAATAAGATTTCATGCTCTAGCTAAACCTTTATAGGGGTATTTGTAAACGAAATCCTAAGTTGAGCATGAGATAGTACTAAAAAAGTATCGAAGTCTCTGGGCCATGTTACGAATGTCGTAAGACGATTTGTTCCATTTACGATAATATTAGTCAAAGAATCATTTAAGGAAAGGTCTTCGATAAGAGTTAAATACTGTTGTCTATTGCTGTTAAATGTAATTCAAAACAATATATGGAAATCGAATAATTTCACGTTGACTTTTTTATAAATCCTTTTGGCTTTATATCTATCTCACCTACTATGGCCAAAGCCAGGTTACGGATATCGTAAGATGACCTGTTCCATTTCCATTGTACAACGCATGATGCTACCTAGGTAGATGTCGATAACCTGGGTGTCGCACAGGAAAATGCCTACTTTAAGCCATTATAGGGGCGCTTGGTTATGCTATGGCTTCGCAACTGTCTTTGTCTGGGAATGACATGCAGTTTAACCTTTTTAGGGGAACGCATGGTTTAGCTGCATTTGTCTTATACTATTGCTACATTTCAGTTCGTCAACACTGTGTTGACATTAAGTAGAATACGCAAGGAATATCTTAGAAGACTCTCCTGCAGGATAATAATACTAATGATTGCATTAAATAGTGCAATATTCACAATTACAGTGCTCTGTGTGCATATGAGGTCTCACAGACAGACAGACAGACAGACGGACAGAAAGACAGACAGACAGACAGACAGACACCTTTATTCAAAACTGTGGTACAAGAGATGGCACATATTTTAGAATATACATTTACATTAATAATGGATCAAGATGACAGATAGGTATGCTTTTGTTTTTTCGCCATGTCCAGTAAGGAGTTCGCCGTGAACACACATAGGACCGGAAGTGGTAGGCAAATGTCCTGCAAATACTCGGAAGTGGCATTTGAAGAGGTGAGTTTTAAGTTTAGTCTTGATTGATTGAACGGATGGAGCTGATTTCAATTGTTCTGGCAGGTTGTTCCATTTAGATGGTGCATGCAGCGTATGCAAAACATTTCTTCCCAAATGATGATGTTTTGACACGGGGCACGACAAACAGCTGTTAATTTTGGGAACGAAGTGTTCTTGATACACTTCCAGCAACTTCGCCAGGTAAGCTGTCGTTAGTTTGTGGAGACAGCATACAGCGGGACATACAGCAGGACTTTATACTCAATACGTTCTGATATCGGTAGCCAATGGAGAGTCAAATGTGGTCAAATCTGAATATTAGTACGTTGGTGCGCTTTGTGCACATGTTTTTCCTACTGATTGGCAACACGGGCATTGTTGAAGATGAAAACAAGTTAGATAAGGCGGATAATGTGTCGCAATTGCCAAGTGATGGTAACGAGCCGCCTTGTCTAATATCACCAAATGTTTCGCCTTCGTGGGAAGATGGCTTCTGATACAGCTCCACATCATGGCGTGCTGTGATTCATCTTCATCCCATGCTAGGTCTACCCTAATGTAAACACTGAGAGGTCCTGCCACTATGGGCGTGCAATCTGCTACCCAGTCTGGCGTGATGTCAACGTGATCGATGGGCCTAACATATTCACTGATGAAACATGTTTCCTCACTGAGGTTTTCAACCCAAACCCGGAAGTATCATGAACGATCTTGATAAAATCAGCCATGCGTTTGTGCACAGTGTTTGACGAGGGAGTAGTTTGATAATGGTTATAGGTTTCGCTCTAATTTGCAATAAAGAAAATGAAATCAATTATATAAAGCTTGGACTTTAAGGTCAAGCGGTTTAGCACATAATATATAATACTGGATTTCAAATATTAACATAAAGTTTGGCCAGGCACTTTGGACTAATGTCTTGCTCTCCTGGCCATTCATGCCAGGGTTGTACTGTGATTCTGACGTGATTCAGGCCATACGCAATGATCCTATATCTATAGACTATAAAGCATTAATGCATTGGAATTAGTCGCTAAAAATGAGTCGCACCCACGTCAGCTCAGACTACATGTGTTTTATTGGCCAATGATTGGTTATCATTTGTAATTCTACTTTATATGGCAAGTAGAACATCTAACACTTCATAAAATCCAGTTTTATTTACAAGAGTGATAATTTATTACATTTTTTAAGGCTCCGAGTCGAATGACAATTTGGTTGAATTTTAAATGCCGCATTGTCTGTGCAGATCATAGTGACCGCGCGGTACCTCCTGTCTGGCAAACTGTAGCAATTGAACCTATGTTTCTTGTTAAATGTTTATTCTACTGGGACAGTGCACGTTGCAATAGGGTATGCTTGATGGTATTTGACTCAGTGGTTCACTAAACCGGTATAACTATCTTGTGAACTAGTTGTTCCCTTGTATAGTTAAGGACCGGCTACATGTGTGAGCCAATTACGCGACAAATTAGTATCGCTACAATACTTTAGAATTAGCTAAAATTATTGCAGCATTAAAAGTGTTTCGTACAAACAGGCTTATTATGAGTAATGGGGCTATGATCTTCTGTTGATTGTCGTTTAGGAACAAAACTTAGACTATTAAATGAGGAAAACAAAGTTGAACTAACGAGAATGATTTTATTATTTTTAATACTAATAAGCTGGAGAGAATAAGCTTCAATGCTAGACGACACAGTCCATGCTTAATACTGACCTATAGCATGCTAAGTCGTAGCTAAGACTAGAACTACTGATACCCATAAATATTAACTATAGTATTGTGTTCCTATAAACTATGCCAGGCGGAATATTACTGACATAGAAAACCTTATCAATAGTGGCTTTGAAGAACCAACATGTTCGATATTTAAATAATTTATAACTATTAATATGAATCGCATTGATTATATTATTGCTTTGTGTTTAACTACCATGTTTATAACGAAAATATTATTGTAAAGCCAATTTGACGATTTTCTATTTATTCTTTCAATATGTGTTGCTATTTCGAGCAATATTGTCTCTATAACAATACTTGATGTCTAGCTAATAAACGTGTATATATATTCGTGGCATTGGATGATCATACGTCAAGGCGTGTCAGTATCAGGACGTACTAGGCACCTACCAATGCCAGGACGTACTAGGCACCTACCAATGCCAGGATCAAGAGGAGGCGCAGTTGTAGATTGCCACAGTTTGGTCCCAAAGGTCCCGAGGAACCACAATTATTGTTCGCGGAAGTAACCTGTTTCGCCGTTAACCTTTAGGATTCAATCCATCTATACCATTGACTGTGATATGAGCTGAACACTATTGAACATTCCTATTAACCCCAACTAAAGAACATGCACACAAACAGTACCATATACATACACACACACGCGCGCGCACACACAGGCACACACATACACGCACATACACACGCACACACATACACACACACACACACACACACACGCGCACACACACGCACGCACATACATACACACGCACACACGCCCATACAAACAAATAACTAAAAGTAACTGACATTTCAGGAAGCTATTTCTACTACATGTATATCCCGTTTACATAAGATATTTTCACCCCACGCACCCTGCCCCACCCTCCCCCACCCCTCACACCCAACAACATCAGTACCGTTAATTCGACCCCCGATCCGATTTCGCAACAAAATATCAAATCCTTATGTTCTAAAAAAAATCACAAGATAATGTTTATTTAGAGAGACGAGTTTATATCGATACATACTGACATATATCTTCCATTGGACCGACTTGTACAAGTTTAGCTGCTCTGGGGTTGGAAGCATATTGGAGGATGATAAACCTCGCTCCACATGCAATTGCATAACGTCTGGTGTCTCGAACGTTCCCGAGTAAAACGTCATATTTATTGCACATTCTAGTGCAAAGCCATATCTCAGTATTATTTAATGCTGCTATATGATGCAGCCGTTTGTGAAAACATAATTAAATTATTTATTTGATAGCCTTCTTGGGAGCAGATGAAATTATGTGTCTGTGAAAACGTCTCCAGTTACCATTGTTCTTCTTCAGCATATTGATTCGTTCATGTCTGAATTCTTGATATACGTTGTAGTACGTTACATAGAATACTGTTTTATCTTTGTATGCATATGAGGTAAAACGGTAGTCAACGCCAACATGAGGTTAGCAATGCCAACAAAGCTTCTATGAAATGGTACAGTAATTAAATAATTATAAAAAATAGTATAAAACGTTTTCTTTCACTAACATCACAACTTGTCAGTTTAGGGCAGGAGTAAACCCGCAACATCCGTAGCGCTGAATGTTGCAGTAAACCTGCGAGCACCGGCTGGTACTGACAG
>JAUTBQ010198127.1:0-22583 GCA_032361185.1 Lepetodrilus ovalis | reverse complement strand
TCTGGCAACTTAAGTTGCCTGCAGCAGTCAAGGGATAGGACAAAAATGGCAGGTTATCTTGCCTGCAGCAGGGAGAGCGTTAATGGTAATTTGTAATTATCAACATTAAAATTATCATTAGGATCTTGTGTTGCTACATTTACCTTTGTGAAACTGGCTCAAGTGTTTTAGGAAGGTTGTTTGGCTATTGTAGGTAAAGGGACACAGGGCACAACAGTGGGGCCCTCGGGAGACATGTGAGTATGACCTTCTTTCCATTCATCCTTGTACCACATCCACAAAGCTGACTGGGTGAAAGATTCCCGCAGCGACGTTAACCTCCATAATCACTCACTCACAAAGGTGATATTGAAACAGGACCAGCCCATCCTGGGATTAAAACCTGAGTTGCCCGGAGTCTAACTTTACCAACTTAGCCAAAGGGGCAGTAACCCAGTTGGCCGAGACCAGGAGCATCTCATATCGCACACAGCTACGTTATTATTCATAGTGAAATTCTTTCTTTCAATATGGCCATTTAACATTTTTCGTTTTCAAGTTTTGTTTGGTTGTGAATAATGTGTTTTCTGCAATGTGAACCCCCAGGGACACTGGGAAGTCACCGACTGGGAGTGCGGCCAGTTCGCCCCGCCCCGGACACCCGACCACGCCGGCATCGGCACCCCAGGCTGAGGGACCACGGCAACAGAAGCCGGCACAGGCCAACAAGAAGAAGAAGAAGAAAGGAAATCGATGGTAGACGAAGTCGCCATGTATTGCGAACTTCTAGTGGCCATCGAAAGCCGAGCAGAATATGAAAGAAGATAATTCAATTTACAGGATAATTATTATTGTTAGTAATCAATTGCAGGAAAATTCAGTTACTGGATAATTATTATTGGTAGTTATTACTTTTTTTAATGCAGAATTTGTACAGTTGGTGTACAGGACTTAACTGAAAGCCATTGACCCCCGAGTTGACTGTATTATGTGAACTCACCTATCAGTCTCCTGAATCATTCGGCCAATGTAAACATTTGACAAATATTGAAACACAAGACATCGAGGGTCAAATTAAAGATTGGCAATATTTTGAGTTTTCCACACCTAAAATTGGGTAATAACATTTAATTAAATCTGCTCAACAGATGCCTTGGATGGGAATATTTTTATATTGCATTAAAATATGCAGTTAAATAAATAAAGATTATTAGCTTAAGAACGGTTTTCTTTCGAAGTTGAGCACCAAATCAATTCAGTTCTGTTTTACAGTATTGTTTTATGTAAGGCCTAGAAATACATTTTAATATATACCTGCAGTAATGTAATAAAGAAATTGAACATGCATTTTGTTGTTGAATATGTTCATGATATTTCAAGTGTTTGACAGTGTTGGTCATTAATAATAATAAATATAATGGGAACATTTATTTTACGCCAAATCCACGCTCGAAAGCATGCTCAGTGCTACATTAATACCCTGGTCAATGGATCTGTGTGCACTCAATTCCCTGGGGAGTATTCAACAAAAGCTGCCATTCAAGGTGGATCTAATCCTTCCTGGCACCCATTCTCTGCTGGGTGAAGAAGCATTTTTTAACTAAGCCACTTGCCTTAGGCTGGATTCATACTTTTAACGGTCACACACGGCGCAACTCGTTAGCACGCGCTTACCGGTGTAGCAGTCCCCAAACACTCTAGATTGTGCTTCATGGGGGAGTGTTTTTGTGATACTACACCGGTAAGCGTCTGCTAACGTGTTGCGCCGTGTAACGCCGCTAAAAGTATGAATCCAGCCTAAGGTGACACCACAAGTTTTTCAACCTGTCTCCATGTAGGGCAGGAATGAATCCTAGATACTCGCTGGCTCAATCATGCTGAAGCCAGTGATTGTACAAGCCAGGGTCGTCACTATATTCAAAGATTTAAAACAAGTAACTGGAATCATAACCAGGGCACTCCCATTTAAAAACAACATAGTGTAGTTATTGGCTAAGGTTGGAATTGCAGCTAACTTAGACTTGGAGTTTGCATACAGGTATTTAGAGTTTTCATACAGGTATCTACATTTCACGAAAGGGTCATCCTGTCATCTGGACGTCAATCGGTGTGTGTGGCATGCTTTACTATGGCAGGGAATTACACACAACTTGGTGTACGCCTGTACCACCCTCCACTGGACCACTGGCCATGTTCCCAAAGCTATCTTGTATGTCGTTAAGCCTTAGTGGATCAACACATTTAGCTCGAGTCTTAACGCTGGCGTTACTTATTCGATTGGACTGTTTGGGAAACATGGCCCCTGGTCTGTTATTTTACAGGTGTTGGTAGTCATGACAGTAGCTGTTCTTGTCAGTAACATCAGTCAACATCACCAACTTGTATATCTGTTCTGTCACAAAAACTTTGCAACACATAATAGGAGAAATAATCTTGAAAAAACTGTATAGGCCCAAAGTATAAAAACAAATGACTCTCCAACAGATGGTTGTCAAGATGGCTTTGCCGGCAGGGGTAGCCAAAACAATTGCAATAGCTGAGGCAAAGATGATTCAAAATAATCTTTAATGTTCGTAACTAATATGTGATATGACACTATAAGTAAAAAGTGTAAGCCTGATAACTATAAAAGAAATAAAATTCGCCATTGTAAGAGTAAACATGTCTACATCCGTGACCAACAGTCAACCAATAGCCAACACTGGCATCGCTAAAGATTGGTATGGTAGTTCAAGTGAAAACATCTCTCGATGGCATGGAATGTTAGTGTTGTAGAAGTTGTATACAGACTTCTAGAAGGGTATTGAGTAGAGTATAGTTAAGTACAAGAAATATACAGAGATGTAAGTACAGCATTGCAAGGTGCCATTCAACAAACTGATCCCATTCACGTGGGAATTCCCACAACCACTGTTGGTATCCTTTAATCGTCAGTTATGATAGCTAATTTGTATGTTGTTGCAGCTTAGGTGTCCGTGTGAATACATTTATCCAAGAATATATATTCCGTTAAGAAGATATGGTAAATTTAGGAAAAGTGGTACATACTAGTACTTGGCCCATGTTTAAACAAGTGGAATGTTAATATATTAAGGTGAGATTACTTTCCACAAGCCACTGCTAAAGAATATAAATGTAAGAGTTGATCTTAAGTTCATTTCCATAACTGTTAAGTGTTCTGACATTCAACTTAAAACATGAGAATTCCAATGTCTTGTGGCACATCATTTTGTTCACCAAGTGATATTATTCACATGCACTTTCTAACTGACCTTTCAATATGAGCAAGCCTGTCAAATATCAACAAAATTATGAGACAATATGCAGGAATTATTGCATTTGAACGTGGGAAAACTAAAAGTCTCTATTGAGATGAAAATGCTTTCCATTGCTAAAGCTGGGAGATTGATAAAGTTGGGCCTGTATTCCCCAGCACCCCGGCACGTGTACAATGGTGTGTGTTCCACTGTGACAAGAAGGCAATATGGCACTACAGAGTATCAACATGACCATCTCTTTCCAACAATTAATCAACATATGGTAAATATACATTCAATATACATAACAAGGCTTTAAAAAATGGTGCATATATTAATCACATAATTATTGCATCAGATATAAAAACAATAAAAACAGCACACATCAGAACAGTTATTTACAGGCTTCAATATACATTAACATAAACATAGGTGAAAACCTCTGAATTTGTCATTGTTCCGGTTATTAATTATGGAATCCCCTGAAATTGTTTATTTCAAAATATGGGCAAACATTTAAGGATTTGTCCATAGCTTCGATGACCTGTGTACATTCTTCCTCCCACCCACCTACACCCACCCAAAGAAAAGCCCCAATCACCATTCATAGTCAACATGGAGGTTGTCAGCTATATACAAGACTCGATAACAATGTAAGTGAGTTAGTGCAATGTGTAACTATCTGGGACTAATACTTAATCATTTATTCATGGTAAAATGGGACTAATCGTACATTAATTTGGACGTAACTGGGACTCCCTTGAATAAAGTAAAAGTAAACAAGTGGTCTTGCTATATCAGTATTTCATAACATGAGTGACTACAGTTTTGCATGTGACCATTTCATGCTAAAATTAGATTAGTTCAGCTAGCCAACGTTTAGCTAGATGAACCAAGATCGGGTATGTGTGAGGGAGCAAAGTCCAGGCCTCCGTTTCACGACTGTCCTAACTTTAGGAGCTCCTAACTTCATGACCCAATTTATCACCTCTTAAGTTAGATGTCTAATAATGAAGGAATAATACTTGTGACATCGTGAAACACTTGTTACAAGGCGATAACCGTTAGGAGTGGTTTAAGAGCTCCTAACTAGTTCGGACACTGTCGTGAAATGGGGGCCTGGACTCGCACTAGTTACAACACAAACAGAACACAATGTAATATCACAGGTGCTGCCGTTCATGACCATACAATAATATAAAAAGTATTCTGAATACAAGTCTTTCAACTATACATACATATGTATAATTATGCATGTTGCATAATACAAATTTGTTCAACAATGGCAACGGACATTTCACATAATTAACAGTAAGCATGGAAACATGGTGACCACAGTGCTAAGATACAAGGACATCTGTGATAAGGTGTTGTCTCCTGGGTCAGAGAAGACAGAATATTTGTTAGTGCAGCACGCTTGCCACCAACTAAACATGAGGGGATTATCTCGGTCAATAATCAAGACAGAGTTACCATTCTTGGTTCAGCTGCACAAGTTGTGGCTTAGGATGTCTTACATTAAACTGTTCTTCAGACTTAATAACCTCCTATGATGTCATCCTATTGTTTTGCACTGCACCTTCTATCGTCAAAACCTCAACACTGTACAAGGTTCAGTCCATGTGTCAAGATCAGGTCTTACTTGGAATGACTTGAGGTCTTACTGACCCAGTTCGGGTCTTACGTGGAAAGACTTGAGGTCTTACTGACCATCACAGAACGACCTGTCTAGTGTCTAATCATGTGTTTTTGACTACAAAACTTTTAGTCGAAATATTACAGTTGTGATCAAATATCTTTTCATTAGTCAGGCTCAAACTCTAAAGTTCCAATTTAGAATCATGAGCCAAACACCTTATCAACTGCGCTATTGCAGTCCTCGAAGAAATCATTCGCAAATTCATCTAGTCTACGGTACTGTGCTTCTATACACAGCACATGTATTCTGTAAATATTTCTTTAATTTACTACTTTATGATATATTTGTACATTATATGTAAGGAAATACACAGGAGCGGATATAGTAAGTTGGAGAAGTTTTTTCCAATCCTTTTCAGATGAATAAAATATGTTTAAATAAAAAAAAACACAGTATGTGCTGTCCATACAAGGAAAGGTACACGGGCAGAGCATCTGGGAAGTCTTGTTGTTCATGCAGGGGGAGCTGCATTATTATGTCATTGTGAAAATTATCAACATTTATATTTATTCATTTTTGTCTGTTTATACTTCGGTTAAAGTACTTGAATTTGGTCTTGGTGCCACCCACCTCCCTCTCCCTTGGTCTTCCTAGACACCAACACCTCATTCACATACTTTAACCTTTACTTACAAACTATGAAAGTACAACAGTGCTTGTTTTCAGTTACTTTCCAGCTCATAGCCAGCCTCGATACTTTGAACAGTATTAAGTTCTACATGTATTACTACTACAGTCGACCCCCGTTTATCCGGACGATTCCGTTCCTGATAAAATCGTCCGGGTAACTGAATTTCCGGTTATCTGAATTTGGCAAGAGTTACAGGGCAGTCTATTTATTATTGGTAGCCGTAACGATATTAACTCAATTTTGAGTCCAGTGTAACTGACACTGATTACCGGTGTTTGCAAATCCTTTATGTTAGCTCAACTTCTAATCCAAGGGAAACTACGCTGATTAACCTCAATAGGCCTGTTTCGTGGGTATGATTTCCGCCCGCACCCCCATCCCTTTTCTTCCATTCTATGCACGCGTGTGCTCTTTTATCACATGCAGCGATACATGACATTAGAATAACGCAATTTATATTTAAACAAATTTTGAACACATTTATTAAACAACAAAGAAAATCGCAACCTACCAAAGCTCTGCTGTTGAAGCGTCAGTAAAATCCGAGCTTCAGCACTGTCGGAATAGTTTAATAATATTATACGACGCTTCAGAATGAAGCACTCTTTCTATCAATCATTTCGTAAATATACAGTGTCCCCTCGATATAAGGCTGATCGATACAGAGCGGATTCGGATATAAGGCAGGGTCAGATGTGGATCCCATTTATATTTTTGTTATTTACTTGTACTATGCTATAAGGCTGGACCACAAATTCAGCGTTATATCGAGGGGACACTGTAGCAACAAGTTCCTTATAGGGTTGCTAGCGACAAGACATCGAAAATTTGTGTTAGGCTTTCATGTGTTCCCCGGTAGCGCAGTCGGCGCTGGGACACTTTAACTTGTCGTGAGTTCGATTCCTGGTTGGAATCACGACAAAAAATTGTTTCATTTCTGAAAAAGATGAAATTTGAAGACGGAACGTTTTCTCAATGTGAAAGATGGTGGGAGAAAACATGCAAAATAGGTGGGGGGGGTTGCGGGTGGAAATCTTCCTGCTTCGTGAAACAATGCGTTGTTGTCAAAACACTTTCCCTTTTAAAGTCGCTGTCTGTCTAATCTGTTTTGACTGATCTCGACAACATGGCTGCCTTACGTGGGTCCCTATACACACAACTAATCTACTATCAGCAGTTTTTAGTTATTTTATCGTCCGGTTATCTGAACACATATTATGCTCAATTTGTCTATTTGGTTCCCGGATATGTCCGACCGTAAACGGAAACCGAATTTCCGGTTATCTGAGTCATTTTATATAGGAAAATATTGGTTCCCGGTAAAAACCGTCCGGATAGCAAGGGAACCGGTTATCTTAAGTCCGGATAAACGGGGGTCGACTGTATCATCATGTATAATTTCAAGTGATACTGTACTGCACCCTTTTTTAGGAGGTGGGTCTATGTCATCCTCGAACAGCATGCTATTGTGTCTCCTTACATCCGTCAAATACCCTGGACCTTCGCTTTTGAGATCACAGGGAATTCTAGAGGGGACCCTCAACTTATTTTACAAACTTGCTAAAAAAAATATAAATATATATATCTGTACGTTTGTTAGACTACGGTAGTAATGTATAATTTTGCATTCAATTATTAAAATCAACCCAATTCAAATTCCACCACACATCAGGGGTGCGTTCAAGATAGAATACATATCGATACATAGGCATATGTATTGCTACAGAAGCCATTCAGCCAGCACATGTAGCAATACATATTCATACTTTTCAATACGGGTCTGGACACGTAGTGTTTTGTATGAAAACCCAAACCATGAAGTGAATGGACTGAACGCATGCACAGACTTATTTCTTGTTAACATTTCCTACAACCCATTCAGCCAAGACAAGCAGTGTATTATATTCTATAGCAATATGTATTGGATCGTGAATACACCCCTGGAGAGATGGTCAATCTATTTTTAGACCATGTGGAACCCAATGCAACACTGATGTTAAATGGATTGACAGAGTTCCAGATAGCAACCCAGCTGGTACATCGCAGCATACAATGTTCATATGTCGAATTAACGTTGAAACGACACCAGCGATGTTGTGATGTAAAACCAACGTATTTTCGACATCGTACTGACATTGTATGTCGCGATGTGCTGGCTGGGAATATAACCCAGGCCACTTAACAGAGGTTAGTGTAATCATAATGGCCGGGGTTTCGATGATGTGTCAGTGTATGCTGACCACTGATTGGTTCTGTTAAAGACCTTCAAGGAAAAATAGCCGTGATTCCACAAATGTCATAAAGATGGCTACTGATTTTCTATGGTTAAAAAAAAGGCAAGCACTGAAATAGCAGAGTAGTGAGTGTGTGATTATGGAGTTTAACGTTGCTGCAAGAATCTTTCACCGATTTGCGATGATAGCAAAGCATAGCATCCTGTGGTTGTCACACCATGTTGTCACGTCTCTGTGTCACGTGTGACATTTACAAGCTGTACAACGTCGTTGTCAACATAACCAAAGTTTACCATATCTGGACTGTGTGAATATTACAACAAAACACATGCAAACATCACTTACTTGAAGTATTTTCATATTTTTACAAAAATTATTTTACGACAACATTGCTTGGCTTCCAGCCAATACTATCAGGTATATAATTTACACATCTTAACTGCAACAAAAACATGGGAGAGATATATCTTAAAGCTCTCGTAATTTTAACTGACATTGTACAAGTGTTAAACATAAATAATATCACTACCAATTCATGCAGACATCTTTTTTTCTCAACAAGAGACAATATTCAGAGTTGTAATTGGCTACCGTCAGTTAAATTACTTAATATCACAAACATAATTCCATCAATAGTTTAAAGACAACCTTCTATGGATATGCTTCATGAAGGTAGAAAGCACGAAGTACTGTAATACACTGACAATTATCACCTTGGCTAGCACCAACAAGAAATGATGCCAATCCTGTCTAACAAGGCAGAACTGATACCAATCGTCTCTAACTACCATATTTGTCGTATTAAATGCCCCGAGGCAATAAACTACTAGTATTTCAATATCAATATTTTGTACCTAAATAAACGCTGCAAACTTTCAAACTTACATCTATTTATAGGGAATTTAAGTAGACATGCAATAGCCCAAGATTCATTTAATATCCGGTGACATAAACTGGTAACAAATCTAAATGAGCAAAAATCCAGTGACGTCGCAAAAAAAACACACGCACGAGCCAGACTTCTTTCACCTGTCACCGGAAATAACACCAGACAAGACTTCTTTCAACTGTAAAAACATTTGTATTCCACTGAGTGAACATAGCTCATTATGAATCCGTAGACAGATTTAATCCAGCTGTAAGGATAAGCTCATAAGCTTGTCCTGAACAAGTCAACACCAACCCAAAATCCATGGCAGCATGGGAATGAATCCAATGTGCATGTCCAGAATCGCCTCCCTTGAGACAAAAAAATCCTGATAAAAAAACAAAACCTGGGGTGGTATCCTATAAACAACTTAAGTTTTTGCTTGACTTAAGTCAGTAACCAAAACCTTAGTTATCAACCTATTTTGACCAAGTTTTCTGTATTTGGCTTTGCCAAACTTTATTGAATCTATGTCTAAAACTTCAGACTAATCAAACATAGAAAACTTGGTCAAAATGTGTTGCAAAGTTAGCGTTTTGCGGACTTAAGTCTTAAGCTGTTTATAGGATACCGCCCCTGTACTCTAATGTAGTCATTATGACACATTTGAAGTAATTTTTCTGCATTAGCGTTCGTTTCCTTCTTTCAGATTCCATTTTATTTTTATTCCACCAAATTTGTCTTGTCTGGTGTTATCCCTTGAATTTCATGTGCTCATTATCTAAATTTGCGTTTATTGTGGGTTTTTTAATAAACACCCCCAGTAAAAAAATGTTTAATGCCTTGGGCATACAATACGTCAAATACGGTAACTGTTTGCAGTCCTGTCTAAGCAGGCAAAACATTGCAATCCTTATAATCAACCAGATCTGATGATAGTCGCATCTAATCAACCATAACTGATACCAATCCTGTCTTACCAATCATAATTGATACCAATCGTTTCTAAACAGGCACAGCTGTTCTAAATCCTGGTCTAACCAGGCAGAACATCACAATCCTTTCTAACCGACAGAACTCGCATTCCTGTCTTAACCATGCAGAACATTCCAAGACTGTCTTACTGTGATAGACCGATTCTAATCCTTCTTAGCTGACCAGAAGTGAAATCCAATCCTCTCCAACTAGGCATCTAATCAGAACCCTGTACATATCCAGTCAGAACCGAACCAATCCTATCAAACCTGGCAATAGAGTCCCTAATAATACATAGACTTGGTCTGGTCCAATTGTAGTTGAGATACCGTAGTTACTCTAATAATCTGAACATTCTAACAATTAGAACACCAATTTTTTTATGACCCTAAATATTTGAACTGTCATTTTATTAAATATAAAAATTTTTATTAACAAATAAATAAAATCCTTTATTTACCATTTCAATTACAGTACAACCATATTTTATACTTTAATTTGGTTGTCTCTAATTATTCGAACACATTTTCTAATAATTCCAAGAGCTACAAATTTAAATACTTTTCCCTGTTCGAATTATTAGAGTAATTACGGTATGTGTCATGTGACTTATAATAATACATCACCATTTATTGAGATACAAGTTAACCAAAGCTCGCAGAAAACTAAATGGGTCATCTGTTAAGAGATGTTTATGTTATAATGCCAGATGCGACTTCGGAACGTTTGGGCCAAGTTTGTTATCAGATGGCCCATTCAGACAATGTTAATACGAAAGTACATCAAGTGAAGGTGGAAGATGGTCCCTTTCCTAGTCTTGTGAGGATTGGAGACACAGACAGACAGACAGACAGACAGACATCTCACAGATACAGACAGACATGGACACACACACACAGAAACACACACACACACACACACCAATAGAAACGCTACTATCACAGACAAATAATGTGCTATTCAACGGGTTGTTGATTTTTGTATTAATTGAAATTGTGTTAGTTCAGCATGATAATAAGAGTGTTAATAGCACAGTTGATAAAATATGTATTTTTAAGTCTACTGATAATCCAATCATACAGCACATAAATAAGAAATACTTCTAACCATGCATTCAAACAAGATTAGGACACTGTTCAACTCTCCTACCACCACAAACCACCAGGTCTGGTGTTCAAAAAAAAGATAAATATTAAATTATTGGAACTCATTTTGGACAAAATCAGGAAAGACAATCATAAAGATGAACATTCCCTTAAAACTTATCTTACTTTAGACATTTACTATTAATCCTTCGTAAGTTACCAAGTTAGATATTGGCGATATTAAATATCAGGCACTTGTAATGGCAAAAGAGTTAAACAATGACATATTATGAAAGTTGACAATACGAGGTACTTTTCAGGTATTCTTTTTCATTAAAATACACATAAAGAAATATCTCACGTTGAACAACACAAATCTCATGCTTTATATTTCTAATAATTCTCACATCTTATTAACGAACAACAAACCTATTTAACATGCGTAAAGTCTTCTAATCTGCACGTACTTGAAAAGTGAGAAATACCCCTGCCGTTATTGACGTCCTAGTTCTGTTGTAGTTCTATGGAATAGTTCAGTCAATGAATATGGACGAAATAGTTTGGACCGAAGCAAGTCCTGTTCTCATTAAAATCATGTTGTGATGTCACGTAAAAAAACAACAGCATAGACAAGTAAACAAACACGGGCGATTGACAGTTTGAAGAATATTTCACACCCAGCAACCCCCATGATATGAGGATAATCTATGTGATTTGACCATGGTGTGTTATTATAGTCCGTTGATCACACCCAACTCATATACGCGCACACACACACATACACACACACACACACACACACACACACATGCACGCGCACACACAGACACACATCATAATGCGTACACCACAATTACAATCAATTGCGAATAATTATCAGCGTTATATAGATATATCATATATACTTTGTTCTAGAACAAAATGATTGAAACCGAACCTCTAACAAAGGGAAGTAACAACAATATAGTTATCACATTTATATCTCGATGATTATACATGTTCTTGAAAAGTATAAACGAACAAATGTATTTTATGTCAACGTTACATTAAACGGATATCTTGACACAGTTTATCACTCGTAGTAATATGTTTGCAATTTGGTCGGAAGGTGGAGTCATGTACAAGTTACTTCCCTTGTCGTGAGATACCAACCAGGGTTCCAGCCCTGAACATGGATACAAACTCACGTAAACAGTACGAGTACAGACTGTCGCCAATGGTGATTTCATGATGGGATACCTACCACGCAGAACCTTCGTAAGATTAAATCTCGCCTTGACTGAAAAAAAACCCACAATGTCACTCCCATCGGAATCGATCCAGCAGCTGGTACGGGTATTCTACCCCTTGGACAACACGCAACTCACGTTGTAACATCCACAAACATATGGGCGCACACCAACACAAGTATCCAGTGCTCTCCGATGACGACGAGTTCAAGCAGGGTTGTCTCCCCCTGATTGACTCGAGGTCAGAGTATGACACAACATTTACAGTATCGTTGTCTTCCACCCCCGACAGAGGGGGGTGGGGTCACGGGGGCAAAATAGGCGTGAACTTTGATATCCGGGAGGCGAGTCTGAAAGAGAAAATATCAAACTAGTAAGGTATTATTTTATTTTGCAGGGTGATGAATCGATGCCTATATTCTCAAAGCTGTTCAAATACATCATCAATATAATTTTACCATATCAAATAAATTACAATTGAATTTTACCTTTGTCAATTAGGGTAACACATAACCATTAATGTGGCTGTTCATGAATTCCACAAACAAGACTAACAAAATTATAATAACAAAATAATTATGTTGTAATGTCATCCTGTAGGATGAGAAGAGTGGGCCCAGAGATGACGACGTTATTGTTTTGCTTGGCATGAAATCGTATGGTGCTAGATGAAGATAAACCTTCTAGCTGTGTGTATGCATAATCCAGCAGGGAGAAGGTTAAATGGCAACTTGTGGTTTAGAGCCGCATTCAAGATTCTTTCAGTTCAGGGCAGGAGGAAACCAACAACATGTAGCACCGAGTGTTGCAGTAAACCTGCGAGCACCGACTGGTACTGACAGACCAAGGATGATATCTGAATTGTCACAGTACAGACAGTGCATCCTATTATCATTATGTCATAAAGGTAACTTTCGCGAACATCGAAGTCAGGCTCCTGGATTTGAACTCGGGTCCTTTCACTCCGAAATCCAACGGTTCTACCATTGCGCTACTGCCCACCTATCAGTAAGTAAAGTCAGAGCAAGTGAATTAGTGCCGATTATCATTGCAGGAATTTGTCTCGCCTATGCAAAAGCATGGCAACATAGACATATTATTTCAGCTGAAAACAAACCCTGGGGGTGTCAATGCCTAAAGCCACATCCAGTGCAAATAAATTGACCCATGGACAAATAAATCGGCAGATAACCGCAGAAACCTGCCCTGCCTGTATACAGCAGTACCGCCTCACGGAAACCACGCTGTAATCTACAGTTCAACCCACCCGTAGTCTGCGTATTCCAGCTCGTGTGATCAGCTGACAGTCATACAGTTCTATCCGCTCCAGACTCTGACAACTCATTAAATGTTCTAGTGAGGCGTCGGTGATCAGCGGACAGTTGTCCAGCTCCAGCACCTCGAGGTGCTCGATGGCGCACGGACTGTTCCCCAGTTGACGGATACCTTCGTCTGTGATCAGCTCACAGTGGGAAAGACTCTGAAAAGTGAGCGAATGAGTGAGTGAGTGGGTGAGCTAATGTTCTAAGTTACAGAGGGACAGCAAAGTGAGAGTGAGTGATTATGGAGTTTAACGTCACTGCGGGCATCTTTCACCCATTTGCGACGACAGCAAAGTGACAAGTCTGGCATTGGTGGATGGGTCTGTGAGTGGTGCATAGATAACTAGATTTTTTAAAATATTTTTATAATGGGGTTTAGTGTCGCTTTCTAGAATATTTCACTAACATCACAACTTGTCAGTTTAGGGCAGGAAGAAACCTGCAACATCCGTAGCACGAAATGTTGCAGTAAACCTGTGAGCCCCGGCTGGTACTGCGAGGATGATATCAGTAGTGCCACTCTACAGACAGTGCATCCTATCAATATCGTATCAGAAATGTAACATTGATTCCGGGTCCCCCAGGCCAGGATTTGAACTTAGCACCTTTGGCTCCAAAGCTGAAACGTTCTACCACTGTGCTATTGTACATCCCGTATAGCTAGAATTACTGCAATCTCTGTGAAATACAAATTGCTAACAAAAGATGTCTAAATATATGTGTGTTTATGTGTATGTGTGTGTGTATATGTGTGTATCTGTCTGTCTGCGTATATGTCTGTCTGCATATGTCTGTCTGTCTGCATGACTGTCTGCGTATATGTATGTCTGTCTGCATATATGTATGTCTGTCTGCGTATGTCTGCGTATGTCTGTCTGTCTGCATATATGTCTGTATGTTTGCATATCTGTCTGTCTGTATACATGTATGTCTGTCTGCGTATATGTCTGTCTGTCTGCATATATGTCTGTCTGAATATATGTCTGTCTGCATATGTGTCTGTCTGCATATATGTCTGTCTGCATATATGTCTGTCTGTGTATCTGTCTGTCTGCATGCATATATGTCTGTCTGTCTGCATATATGTATGTCTACGTATCTGTCTGTCTGCGTATGTCTGTCTGTCTGCATATATGTCTGTCTGCATATCTGTCTGTCTGTTTGCGTATCTGTCTGTCTGTGTATCTGTCTGTCTGCATATATGTCTATCTGTCTGCATATATGTCTGTCTGTCTGTGTATATGTCTGTCTGTCTACATATCTGTCTATGTCTGCGTATATGTGTCTGTCTGCATATATGTCTGTCTGTCTGTGTATCTGTCTCTGTGTCCGTCTGTCTGTCTGTGTGTATGTCTGTCTGCATGTCTGTCTGCACATACTCACCAGGGCAGCCAATTTATTACAGTACAAAGCTAGATGAGCAAGGGTGGTGTCTGTAATCTGAAACACAAAGCAAAACATTAATGCCAGAAACTGCGAGAGTATGTTCACATGTACTGATAACCTAACTGATCAAACTATTCCCTGAGTGATCACACACACCCCTCCAGAGTCAAGGGTTCTCCTGTACGAAACGGCGCCACTCTAAGATAACCTCAACTACAACTTTAGCCATAGACTACGCCAGTTCACAATATTGGAGATACGGTTACATTAGGGCTTAGCCAATTTGTACAGGGGATCCCTGTTCCATTTAAGGATTGTCGTGCGTTGAGACTCACAACTCTTAACGAGTTACGACTCGTAGCGATTCGATTGGTCTGTGGAATTCGAGTTAGATAGACGGACGACACTAACCTGTACACATTCTTCTAAATCCATCTTCTCCAGCTCATGACAACTCTGAAAAGATGGGGTGGACGTCAAAAGATATTAAAATACTGAAAACCAGTGGGACATGCAGAAAATGTAACATGTTGCTTGTGTATACAAATTAAATGTACATAGCTTCAGGTAACTTAAGTATGTTTGACCATGAAATAAATCAACAAACCGTGATTCTATGCCTTTAACATTCAGGATGTGTGAATTATTGTTCTACATCACAGTATTTATTATGAATATGAGAGCACTCAAAAATTGGCAGCCATCTTTGAAAATGGCCCCCCAAAAGGTATTTAGCTGGGCATCTGAAATGTCCATCACCTGATTTCATGCTCACTAGCCATCAGTCTATCTAAAAATCATAGTGACATTTAGTCCTTCATGGTCTGGCTCATGGACTACAGCAGGAATCTGTCATCCATACGTGATGCTGTTGCCATGGAGATGTGACTGCAATACTTGTTACCTAGCAACCCATTGTCTCAGGCTCTCACTCCTCTATAAGATCTGCTGTTAAAATGACTACAGGACATTGCATTGAACTGAAGATCTCTTCAGTTTCACCAGAAACCTTTCTAAATTCTTGGTGCACAAAATATGTTGTCAACCTTGTTGCCATGGTTACTAACCCGAGCCAAAGCCTGAAAGCCGCTGTCAGTGAGATGACTGCAACCAGCGACCTCTAGTGTCCTGGAAAAGTATGACAATCATGGAAACTGTTGAACATTTATCCGAGAATGCAGATATAATATATTATCAGTTATCTGCGAGATTTCTGGAGTGTACAGGTTTTCTACAAACTGAAATTTCTCGAATACCCCGAGGCAGAAGGTCAAGTGGTGTATGAGTGTGAATCTTTCACCCATACGCGACAATGAATATTTAATTATTGTGGTTGTTTTTTACCTACATGTATGTGACATGACATCTCGTTAACAAACAAACAAACAAAAGTCATAATTCATTGGATTAAGTGACCGCAAGGGAATTACTAGTATAAATAAACTTTGATGTGGGAGAATTCGACCTATATGAAACAGCACTACAGTTTGTTGAGGTATGTGCACATGTTTTAGTGTTTTACTTGAGGTTGGTGCAGCCTGTCCCTAGTGACCCCAGGGCGGTATCGGTCAGACGAGGGCAGTTAGCGACACATAGAAAGCTCAGCGAGTGACAGCACAGACTGATGGTATTCAGTGCATCGTCAGTAATGTGCTGTCAACAAAAATAAAATAATAATATGTTAGAAAATCGTAATTATTATAGTCACTGCAGGAATATTTCGCAATCATGTGACGAATAGAATGCAATAAAATGTGAAGAAATCGAATGATGAAAAAACTGTTCACATCGAAATACAATTCTGCTTCTTATTAATATCCTTGTAAACACGAGCAAGTGAATACATGACTTTAAATACGTGACAGTTATTTACCTGGCAACCTTGGAGGTTTAGTTTCTTCAGACTTTTACAGTTTTGTGCTAGGTGTCGTATTCCATCGTCTCCAATCTGTAATATACAAGTAATATGTATTATACACTACTACAATTAATAATAATGTTTTCCTCACAACTTCAGTCTTTTAAATAGCGTCTTCCTCAAAACTATCTTACGTCTCAACGTTTCATCAGGAAAATACAGATACCTTCAATTTCATCATAATGTCAGTTCCAACTGGACTGGACTCGTTTGATCCGGATAGAAGCGACACTGACCTGGCTACAGCCCCGGGCTATGAAGATGTTTATCTTGGGACATCCTTTAGCCAGCGCCTCCAGCCCATCGTTGGTGATCTTCATACACCACGACACATCCACCGACTCCAATAGTCGACAACCATCACTGAAGGTAGTTTCACCCATTAAAGTGACTCATACAGATTAGATCAAATTTGGCTAAGCCAAATACAGAAAACTTGGTCAAAATATGTTGATAACTAAGGATTTTGTTGCTGACTTAAGTCAGTTACAAAAACTAAACAGTTTATAGGATACCACCCCAGATGTTTATATTACTGCTAGCATTAGATTAGATTGAATTTTGCTTTATGTTGCAGCGGGAATATCTCACCCATAGGCGACGACTCTAGCATTAGAACAGGATTAGAACAGGATCAGTGGAATGGACACCAGAACATCAGAACAGAATGGTTTACGTACCTAAGAGCTTTGAGAGCGTTGTTCGTAATATCTGGACATGAACTCAAGTCTAGCCTCAGCAGCTTTAAGCTGTTCTTTCCTAGACTTTCACATGTTCTGAAAACAAATTACATGAGAGTAATATGATGCAACAATATGTTATGATCTGTAACCAGTCAATGATGCATCACTATTACTATACGTCAATGTTCGAATTTATAGGGGGTCCTGGGGGTCATTTGAAATCTGCAATGTTAAAGGTATCTGTGGGACCTTCTGAACATTACAGATTGAACAACCAATAACATTGGGCCTA
Source organism: Lepetodrilus ovalis (assembly GCA_032361185.1). Lineage (NCBI taxonomy): Eukaryota > Metazoa > Mollusca > Gastropoda > Lepetellida > Lepetodrilidae > Lepetodrilus > Lepetodrilus ovalis. The sequence continues at coordinate 5,025 of JAUTBQ010198127.1, read as the reverse complement.
TGGAGAGAATGACTCCACCACCCAAACACCCCCACCCTTACCTCTCACCACCATCACACACCTGTGTTACTTTCTAAAGCATTGCATTGACAAGATTATGTACCACTATATGTAACGTCACAGTAGACTTACACATCTGAGATTTTCTTACAGTTGTTCAGACAGAGTGTGTCAATATTCCTGCACTGCTCCGAGAATTTTCTGAAAATAAAAATATAATGTTCTACCTCAACAACAACAAATACAGTGTCCCCTCGATATAAAGCTGAATTTGGGGTCCATGACATACCCCCAGCCTTATAAGTACCAGCCTTATAGGATAGTACAAGTAAATAACAAAAATAAAAATGGGATCCACATTTGACCCAGCCTTATATCTGAATCCGCTCAGTATCGAACAGCTTTATATCGAGGGGACACTGTATTACAATAACAGCAAATTCACAAATGATGATAAACACAATAACAATGCTAATATTTAAGTTAACACGTCAACTACTCAAACATTGTGCTAATTGTGCAATATATTATTACCCAATATAATTGACCCATGAGAGGTCACTTTACCTTCTCAACTGCCTGGGGAGTATACAAGCTGACTTACATGAGCGCGGAGTCTGTTATACTCTGGCAGCCTCTTAGACTCAGAGCCTTCAGGAAACCTCCACATCTCCTAGAAATGTTCTCGACCACCGGACCCTGCATTGTGAACAAAATAACTGGTATTAATAATTAGATAAACAACCGAAACTAACCAACAACATGTGACAAACTTTCTCAGAATTCCTTATTATGTCTACCATATAGTAGTTCAAAATTCTCTTAATTCTGTATGTTTAACATATAGTGGTCTAAGTTTCTCAGAATATCTAATGTCTACCATATAGTAGTCTAAAATTCTCTGAATTTCATTTGTTTAATATAGTGGTTTAACTTTCTCAGAATTCCTTATGTCTAACTATAGTGGTTTAAAATTCTCAGAATGTCTTATGTCTACCATATTGCATAGTAGTCTACAATTCTCTGAATATTCTGTATGTGTAACATATAGTGGTCTAACTTGCTCAGAATTCCTTATGTCTAACATATAGTGGTCTAACTTTCTAAGAATGTCTTATGTCTAGAATATAGTGGTCTAACTTTCTAAGAATTCCTTTTGTCTAACATATAGTGGTCCAACTTTCTCAGAATTCCTTATGTCTAACATATAGTGGTCTAACATTCTCAGAATTTGCTAGTAGTCTAACTTTCTAACAGTGACGAGATCATGGCCGGCCTGTGGGTACCCACCTCGACATCCGTCTGGAAGTCGAACAAGTCCACCCTCTGCCAGTTACTGCCGTCCAGTGCCAACACATTCCAGTACTGAAACAATGGCGGCTATACTCATCAAAACAAGCTAGGGTCATAGAGTACATTCCAGTACTGAAACAATGGCGGCTATACTCATCAAAACAAGCTAGGTTCATAGAGTACATTCCAGTACTAAAACAATGGCAGTTATATGCATCAAAACAAGTTATGGTCATGCTACTGGATTTCAAGTCTAAAGTTGCAGTCATGCTGAACCTGATGACAATAACGTGAACAATGTTCTAATTTTCATTTTGCCGTATCAATCACACTAATGCAATCTGGGTTTTTTTGGTTGTAGCTTTTTTAACAACCTCATTATTGCTATCTTGCTAGGTGTGACCAAGCTTTTAGGAAGAAAATTGGCCACTGGTGTGTATATACATCAATAATTGATCTTTTTCCTTTGGCCTTTTTCGAAAAATGGATGTAAGTTTTGTATGTGAGTAAGTCTCCAACTTACCTTTGAGACTTGCGCACACCGACACAGGGACACAACATCAAGAAATGAAAATATCCTGCAATCAAAATGAAAACAAACATGATGAGAATAGAATAGAATAGAATAGGTTTATACCATAAATGTATCCAAGTATGGTACAAAATGCTCCTACTGGTCTCATAGCGTCAGTAGAGTGTTGGATTCATAATCCAGCAATAGGGTTCAAATCCCTTGAACAGCATGATTCAGTTTCATAAAGGTGTCCCGTAACCAAGACAATGTACGTCTGTGTCTGCATATATATCCTAATTCAGTTAAAACATATCCAAAAGAACCAATCTCAAACAATGTATACAACTCCTCTGTATTGGTGTCAAAGTTCAGCTTGCACTATTCAACATTGAAGGGGAAAACAAACCGGTAAAGAATAGCTTCAAGGATGATGGCAAAAGATAGACTTCTTGTCGGGCAAGTTATTGTCCACTTGCCCGAGACAGGGACAAGTGAAATATCCCAGATTATCAAGCCATTTACAAACAGGACAAGTATTTTCATGTCCAACAGAACACAGGACAAATGCCTCATAAACATGATGTAGAGCCCTTTTTGTCCATTATTAGATAGGTTGATGCCATCACAACCTCATGTCATTGGTTAGAAATGGTCAGCTGACCAATCAAGCTCTGCTATGATTGGTCATCTCAGCTTACCTCAGTAGCAATTCTTTTGGCAATTTCTTGTTCACCACCGCGTCGTCTTCTACAGTGTACTGTGAAAGCTGAAACACACAATACCAACATTATAAGGAAATACATTACACCATAAAATACATGCCATTCAGGAAAACAAATTTATGTCACATCTTTTGCAGTAAATGCAAATGTTGTATATGTCTTGAAAATAAAAGTACAGTCAAAATAAACTTGCATCCTAATAATAGAGAATGTGTTGTATAATTTAACCTTCCAAATGTCCATGGATGCTAAAGTTTACATTGGGTTGAAATAGATCATAAAATAAAATATCTTATTTAGATGCTAGTGAAAACTATGAAATGAACTAAAACAAATGTTCTATGCACAATTGAGTATGCCAGTGAAAAACATTAAATGAAAAAAATGAAAACATTTATGCATGAATATCTATTTATATATGCCATATATTAAATATGATAAAAAGAATAATATAACAGAAAAAAAAGCTATGCAAGTATAATTTTATTCTTCAAGTACCCGGTATCAAGTGTACAAATGCATTTCAATGTCTGTGCATTAGTATTACATTTTAGCCGAGAAAAATCCATATATCAAGCTGGCTGGAGTGATAATCCTAGTCGATCAATGTCGTCAATACCAGATAATGTATAATAACTAAAAGTTATGGAATGGTTTTAATCTTGATAATAATGGCCGAGTTTAATGGTTGACGTCATGGCAACCATGTCTGTACTCCTAGAAACGTCTTCTGCATGCAGACTAGTATTCATGGTGTTCTAGTATGCAGGGGTCCTGGGGAGGGGGTGGGGGAGTGTCATCTGCAGGACCCCTGACAAAGAAGAGATTCGATCACAATTAACATTGGCCAGATGGAGATTGGACACACCACAAGCTATTTCATTTTCTTAATTTTTGGCACTGAAACATGTACCAAAAATATTCAATTACCAAACATTTATTGTATGATTTTATATTCATAATATTCATAATCTGTGAACAGCCTAGTTGGAATTTGGCACTACCAGTATATACATAGATTATATTATTATTACATGTACGTCTCAAAGTTTTGTTCACAAATTCCCATGTAAAATTTGAGCTTGAGCATGAAACTGTCTATACTCAAAATGTTTTGTAGTCCCAGGGTCCGGAGTAGAATGGTGCACTTCATTGCTAGCTGGATGCTCATTTGTATAATCTGTTGTTGCTGTTGTTGCTATTATTACTATGGTGATATTGATATTTGAAAACAAGGATTGAATTCCATCTATGTTTTCAAAAATGACCATTATCAAAAATACCATCACGATTTTCATTACAAACTACTGTCCAAGCTGTATGTGGGTATGTCATCATAAAGGCCAAGGTTAGTAATTATGTCAACTAATAGTTCATTAAACAATAACAATTAACAATGAGTGTTCCACAAAACCCTCAAGTTCATCAATAGGACCTGATTTAATTACCAATCAGAGGAAGTGCTGGAAAAAACCCATTAATGGCTTAGGAAATATATCAAAATCAAAATATATTTTTAGAACAGCATGTAATTTACACAAATCACACATTAGAAACGTTTATTGGAGAACTTTAAACCATTGCCCATGCTTGAGTTAGTTATTTGTTGCCTGATGTCACAGCAAGGATCTTTACCAATACATAATGATCATTTTCCACGCAAGCACAATACTAAACTGAAGAACTTGCATATTCATGACCTCTGAGAAACGTCTCTAGACTGTGGTTTAGTATAATCTAATTGCAGAGAAATCGCTCCATGTAGAATTATCCGTTCTCTAATCAATAGTATCCCTCCCATGTGACCATGTCGCGGAGACGTCAAAATGTGCATGTCAATCTCGCGTCATTGTTGTACAAACCACATCTTGCTGCCATTGTGTGCAGCAATTACTCCCACGATTACGAAACTTCTTTGAGTACAGTTTCATGCTCAGCTCAGAATTTTATTCAGAAATCTCAAAATAAAATTGAGCTTGAGCATGGAATCATACTCAGGAAGTTCCATTCTCTCCGGCTAGCCCAATACTGATATACACAATGAAGGTAGTGATACACGACAACAAAATTGATTCGTAAAAAAAAAGCTAAGGTTTAAGATGTATTTATGCCAATGTAAATTTAAATTGAAAGAAAAAGTGATTGTACATTTCTTTTGACAAGAAAATGTTTATTCAGCATTGTATTGTAACCATAATTACTCTACTAATTCAAACAGGAGAAAATACTTAAATTTGTTGCTGTTTGAATTAAAATTGAAAATGATCTGTGTTTGTATCATTAGGGTCAACCAAATTAAAGTATCAAATATGGTTGTAATTGAAATGATAAATAAATGATTTTTTTTTTTTTAAATGGAAATACAGTACATGTATAAAATTTGAAAAATGACTATTCAAATATTTATAAACTTAAGATTTGAATTACAGTGTCCCCTCTATATAAGGCTGTATTTGGGGTCCATGACATACCCCCAGCCTTATAGTACCAGCCTTA
>JAUTBQ010198126.1:0-60261 GCA_032361185.1 Lepetodrilus ovalis | reverse complement strand
GAATTAGGTGTCAAACCTTGAATTGTGCAATAAGTGAATGAGACTTTATTCTTAAATCTCCATCTCTCCTCAACCTTCGCCTGAAATCATGAATGGCGTGGCTTACCATTGAATAGCTGATATCGAAAACAGACGCCATCTGTTGGTTGGTAAACATTCCTGTTTGCCACAAGATATACAGAATCAGATCACGCTCCACCCGACGTGACGATGATATTTTTCCGGTATCTTTAAAATATCCCATATCGTAATCGAGTATTCGGGCTATTTTATCAGCCATCTCTTCCGGGTCAAGGCTTTTATATATTTTTCGTTGCTGGGGGATCTCGATATCCGGCTCTTCCGGTAAAAATCCTGATTTTAACCAGTCAACAAATTCCTGGGATCCGTAAATGAAACCATGGGCCACATCTTCCCAGGTGCGACGTTTCTCATTCGCATATCGTTGAACCTTTCGCCGGTATGCCAGGTGGCGATCCTTTGCCGTGGATTGTGATAATATCAATCGGCTTTTGAGCCATTCAGGATGGTCTTTCCCATACGCATACACAGGATAAGCTGCTCCAACGATATTGAATTAACCGCTTAACCAGCCCCGCCCTTATTGGGTTACGATGAATATAGCACGACAACCGCACCAAATAGGCATCATTTTCAACCAGGATACTTTTATAACGCCCCCCTGCATGAATTCTTGTTGTTATAATGGCGGGTATAGGTGGTCCCGAACCATTGCATTGCTTTGGAAAGATTTGCACGGCGGGTTTGCAAAAGGAGATGATAATGATTCGGCATCAAGGTATAGGCAAAAATATTCATCTCAAACCGCTCACTCAAATCACCAAGCTGGCTTATAAAGCTGACCCGGTCGGTATCGTCAGAAAAGATGGATTTTCCATCATTCCCCCGTGCAAGCTTTATAAAACCATTCATCCGGATGGATCGGCGGTCACATTTGATTACGATGCCATGGGCAATCGCACGGCGATGATTAACGAACTCAACAAGCAGACCACCTTTGGCTATGATCTCCGCAACCGGCTGGAGAAGGTAACCGAACCCGGATCAGTCATCACGAAGTACGGGTATGATAAACAGGACCATCTGATTCAGGTCACCGATGCCAATAATAACGCCACCCAATACACGATGGACGATCGCGGCCGGGTTGTCCGGATCGTGTCTCCGGATACGCACACGACCCGTTACCGGTACGACGAAGCAGGTAATCTGGTGTCCAAAACCGATGCCAACGGCATTACCGTTACGTACCAGTACGATACGCTGAACCGGTTAACCCATATCCTCTATCCTGATCCGGCCGGGAACCTGACCTTTACCTATGACGGTGGTACCTACGGCAAAGGCCGGGTCACCACCCTGACCGATTCCTCGGGAAGCACGGATTACCAGTATAACCAGGCCGGTCAAGTTATCCGTGAAACCCGCATCATGGACGGGGTGACCTATATTACCGAATACACTTACGACAATGCCGGCAATCCGGCCACCATCACCTATCCCAGCGGCCGGGTGATTGCTTATCAAAGGGACAGTGCCGGGCCGATCACAGGCACAACGGTGGATGGCCAGCCGATCACTGGTCAGGTTGCCTACCTGCCCTTTGGTCCCGTCACCGGGATGACCCTAATCGTGATTTTGATCAGCGCTATCAATTGACACAAACCACGGCCGGTAGTATCATGGATTATCATTACGGCCATGATCCAGCGGGCAATATCGTATCGATCAACGACGTTCTGGAAGCCGCAGTATCCGATGGCACGACCACCTACAGCCATAACGGCAACCGGCTGACCGAAGCGACCGGCCAGGAACCGGCTCAGTACACCTACGATGATAATGGCAATACCGTCTCTGACGGGACCCGGACCTTTGTGTATAACCAGAACAACCGGGTTGTTCTAAAATCCAATCATAGGTGTGGATATGGATATTCTCACTGTCCCTCAATTGATTTCGCCCGATTTCCTTCGTTTCTCTCAAATATGCGCGTCGCCCAACGAGAACAACTGCTTTGCTTGACGGCCGAATATCTATCAGGCCCAGTCCATTGTTGCTGTGATTGTTGCGTGCGTATGCGATGTTAGGAATTAACCACTCTCTCCATTCCTGAATCTGTGAGACACCCTTTCTAGCATACTCATCAAGCTGATCACTCGTCTTGAGATAAATGGCGGATTTCGGAGTTTCAAGCTCGATTAATACCCAGGAAATCCCCAAAGAGTTAGTGCCACTGATTAGAAAATCCGGCACATACTCAGCACCAAGTCGTTTTTGCGGTAAGCAATACCTGTTTTTTCCACCCAGGAGAGCCGTGATAATCTGAGGATTCTCTTCGAGATGTTTCTGAATTGGTTTTTCATCGCTTGCAGAATCAATTACCTGTTCAAGTCGCTCAATATCTTCCTCATAAACAATCTCCTCGGCCTCGTATTCTGCGAGCTCCTTGTGCTTTGCCTTCGACCATTCACCAATAGGGGCAGCCTGTACTGCGCAGTTGCGTGCCTTCTTCCTTACTATTTCAGCTTCAGGAGAATTGTCATTCCGCCTTGCGCGTACAGTCAGCAAATCGGGCCATGATCCAGCGCCATAACCACCCTTAAAATAGACGCGCCCTTCCTCACCGATCGAGGAAACCTCAGCAAAGCGATTTTCTGATGGAATTTTAACAATGTCGCCAGCCTCGATCTTAATTCGTTCGAGGTGCTCGGCACGACGAAGTAGACGCAGGTGGTGCACCCACGCTTCGGCCTCTGAATTTGACTGTAGTTCGATTTTTCCATCATGATCTTTTTTTTAAAACTCTATAAATGAGAGTGCTCTTGCGCCGGGTATTGTTGATGATGGAAGATTGATAACGTCTGCAAGCTGATCCCGTAACATTGCTGCAATCACGAGACGTGGTATTTCTTTCGATAGGTCAAGATCGAGGAGGTCGATTAATCTCAGTTGATCGCTTGTTGCCTTATCAAGAATAGGGCGGATTATGGCCACAACTTCATTCCATGTTTTCTTACTCATACTTACCCATTCCCTCCCTTTTTTTGGCAACCAATAGTTTTTTCGGTCGAATTTTGCCCAGCGCTGGGCATCACCTGGACCAAAAGCCGCCACCTGGCTATCGGGATCAGTGTGAATGCTTTCGTTGGCGATTTCTTGTCATTTTTTTCCTCGAATAGAAAATACTGCATCACCAAACATGGATATATCGGCAAGCGCAGCTTGATACTCATCACTTCCTCTGTAGCGATCAACATCCTTCCTGATCGATTCATCTATTTTGGACTTTTGTTTATCCGATATACCATCAATTAACTCAGCCATCCTTCGAGCTTTATGGTCTACGAAGTCCCACAATGATCTTGGCAATGTGTACTTCTTTGGTCCAATAATACCCCTGTTTGCATTAACCTTCGTGCTTCGCCATGAATTGAGCTTTGGTTCATGCACAAAACCAAGAATGATAAATCTGCCTAACTTTGTGTAGGTCAAAATTGTTTTTCCGCCCCTACAGAGGTCCATATCAACGCATCGCATTAAGTAACGATTTATGTTTGGGGGAAGATCACCGGTTGCGCTTTTAATTTGACCAACTGGCAGAATGTGCTGTTGATGGGCTCCCGGGTGGGGCCTTTTTCCCAATAAAAATTCCCTCCAGGTTTTTTCGGCTTTAGCGACGTGTGCTAAAGCACTCTGAGCCCCAGTCATTTAAGTGAATATGATCAAGATAATATTTAAGGACGCGCCAAGATAGTGAGGTACAAAAATGCAAGAGCCAACGAGAGTATCTGAATTGAGAATTGGAATCATCTAAGTATGGGTAAAATAAATTCGTTGCAAAAGCCGTTTCAGAAATATTCAGAAGCTTCTCACATGATGAACAAAGCCAATAGAACTTTAATCCATCTTGGATACGTCGATTAGGCTCCATCCCAGACCGTAGGCGTCCGCCACCTCCCGACTTTTTCAACCAGCAATAGACGAAGGCAGGTAAAATATGGCTAAGTTTTAAATCAGCTTCCTGTTGGCAAAGACGACATGTACCCTGTTGCATGGTTTCAACACGCTAACATTGATAATCAATAGACGTCTTGTTAACACCCCTACTTGGGGTAAAAAATGGCCAATTTTCATCAATAAATAAAATTATTGGTATATTTTTAGAATAGAAAGCAAAATCATTCAAATGCAGATACATTACTCAAACTCTGATAAAATTACAGATATCATAATTGGGAGTTATCAAGTCAACTAAAATTTTAATGCGATTATGGTAAGATCATTTTCGTTCACCTGTATTTAAATGCCCGCTAAAACTCTCACAGCAAATAGCATTAGGGTCTTTTAGCCAATTCATTATCGTTCATCCAATACGGCATTTAATTCATCCCGGGTCACCCGGGTGTATTGCATCGAATACATGGCGTTCTTATGCCGCTGAACCGCTGACACGTTGCCTATCTTTTCGATAATATGGCGGCCCATGGCATGCCGGGCGGAGTGAGGGGTTTTCCCGGTGATGCCGGCAAGCGCGCAGACTTCATTCCAGGCATGGTTTACCACCAGAACGCCTGGCCGGCCGTTCCCATGGGGCGTGGTACATGAAGTTAAAAACAGCGCTGGTGATTTCCAATAGCTAAAATCCTGGTCTCTTTCCATTTCAACATACGCCCGGATAGCGGATAGGCCTTCTTTGCTGATCTGATACTTGTGCCGCACACCGCCCTTTTCTTCGACGGCAATGGCTTGGTTTTCAAAGTCAACTACCCATAGGCTTCCAGCCAGAAACTGATCCGATCCGGGAACCCTTTCTTTACCTTGATAATCCCTCCAGAATTATTTCGTATGGCGTATTATCAATCTCTATAGTGGGCTATCAAAATTTATATGTTAGACTTATCCAACTATTCGCCGGGCCTCCGGATTTGATATTTTGGTCTATTTTTTCATTGCACTTCAGATTCCGATTCTAGATGGCCATTTTTCTCCAAATGATTTATCCCACAACATTAGCAGCCTTCACCATATTGATCAGCTTAGCCACCGCCAGCTCCCTGTCTAAGAATCCCAATCCGCAATCCGGCGCAACCATCAGCCGGTCGGCGTCGATGTGATTCAGCGCATCCTGCAGACGATCGACGATTTCCTCAACGGTTTCCAACCGGGAGCTGGCAATGGCGATGACGCCGAGCATGACCGTGGTGGTCTTGAAGTGTTCCAACAGCGTCAAATCATTGTGACGATGGGCATCTTCGAGCGAGATGGCGTTGATACTGGAATCTTCGATGGCATCGGCCAGCTGGAAGTATGCCATCCGGCCGGCTTTTTGAAAATTTTCCTGGTCGACATATTCAGGATAACCACAACAGATATGAACGGCGCGGATAACATGCGCCGGCAGGCCATTAAAAGATCGCTCCAGGTTTTCAAAACCATAATCCAGGGCAGCTTCCGGTTTGCGGGCAAAAAGTGGCTCGTCAACCTGAATCCAGGTACAACCGGCTTCGGCAAGGGCCAGGATTTCTTTGTTGAGCACAACCGCAAGCGCCGCTCCCAGTTGTTTGTCATCGTTGTAATAGGTATCGGCAATGGAGTCGGTGATTGTCATGGGGCCGGGTACGGTGATTTTTACCGGACGGTCGGTGGCGGCCTGGGCAATACGATAATCACGCGGTAGGAAATGGTTTCGGGTGCGAAGCGGACCGGTGACGGTCGGCAGGTCGGCTATCCACGCACCCTGCCGGGACACTTTTTCCGTCAGCCGGGTAAAGTCAATCCCATCCATATGGCGGCAGTGGTAATGGATATAGTTTTCCCGCCGGACCTCGCCGTCGGTGGGGATGTCCACACCGGCATTGACCTGGGCATTGATTGCTTCCACCGTACCCCGATCGAGAAGTTCCTCGATGTTGTCCGGTAAATTGGCCAGATACTGCTGGTAGGCTTTGGTTGGCGTTGATGTCCCGGCACCGCCTTCTCTGAACCAGTCCGGCGTGGGGATGTATTCGGGTTTGGGATAAGCACCAATCGTGGTTGTCAAAAGGGTCATGATACGCTCCTTTAAAAAGATGAGATGATTTATGATTTAGTGGGGTTAAACCGAAGTTACCCCAGATGAGCGTAAACGAAATGACAATGATATGTTAATTACGCCGATTTAATCCGTTTATCAAGGTAGAAAGATACCGCTTCATCTGATACCCGGCGATATTTACAAATCGCTTACACTATAATATCAAACAAACACCAGTCCAACAAACCGCAGATACACACCAGGAGGTTTTAAGATGGCTTTATTAAATGTAGACGTGGATAAATGCAAACGAGATGGCATCTGTATTGAAACGTGTCCAGCCAGTATCATCGAATTTAAGGACAAAGATGCCTTTCCCACACTGATTGACGAGGGGGAATCATTTTGCATCAATTGCGGGCATTGTGTGGCCGTCTGCCCGCATGACGCCATGTCTCATCAACAAATGTCATCGGCGGACTGCCCGCCGGTTCAAAAAGAATTGAGCCTCACACCGGAACAGATGGAGCAGTTTTTGCGAAACCGCCGATCCATTCGGGTGTATAAAGATAAATCCGTAGACAAAGCGCTGTTAACCCGGCTGATCGATATTGCCCGATATGCACCTTCGGGGCACAATCTTCAACCGGTCAATTGGCTGGTGATCTATGAAAAGAAAGACATTCGGTTACTCATCGAACATGTCGTAGCCTGGATGCAACACCTGATAGACGAAAAATACCAATTGGCGGCTGACATGCATCTGGACCGGGTGGTATCTGCCTGGGAAGAGGGTGTGGATAGAATCTGCCGGAACGCGCCGCATATGATTGTTGCCCATGCGCCCAAGGAGGACCGGACGGCGCCGGCGGCATGTACCATCGCCCTGGCATATCTTGAACTGGCCGCCACTCCGTCAGGCCTGGGGGCCTGCTGGGCGGGGTATTTCCATGCGGCCGCCAATTTCTGGCCGCCGCTGCAAGAGGCCTTATCGCTTCCAGAAAATCATATTTCTTTTGGCGCCATGATGGTCGGCTTTCCTACGTTTAAATATCAACGGCTGCCACTGAGAAACGAGCCGAAAATTACCTGGAAATAGTTCACGACACATTGAGGATAATGATATGGAGAAAAAACCGCTGACAGAAGGGACGATTCTCTGGGAACCTTCTGACGACCGGATCAATCGCGCCAATGTCACGAGATATATGCGTTGGCTCAAGAAAGAAAAAGGGCTCAAATTCAGTCATTATCACGAATTGTGGGAATGGTCCGTCAACGAAATCGAGTCATTCTGGCAATCCCTGTGGGAATTTTTTGGAATTAAGGCATCAAAACCTTACCGCCAGGTACTGGCTGAACGCATCATGCCCGGTGCCGAATGGTTTAACGGAGCAGCGCTCAATTATGCCGAGCATGTGTTTCGTCAAATGTCTCCGGATCGTCCGGCCCTCATATTTCAATCCGAGACGCACCCCCTGATGGAAATCTCATGGGAGGAACTCCACCAACAAGTCGCCTCCCTGGCAGCGGCATTACGGAATATGGGCGTTGGTCGGGGAGACCGGATTGTCTCATACATGCCCAATATCCCCCAAACTGTTGTCGCCTTTCTGGCCTGCACCAGTATCGGTGCGGTCTGGTCCAGCTGTTCGCCTGATTTTGGAATCCGCAGCGTGACCGATCGTTTCAGCCAGATCAAACCAACGGTGTTATTTGCCGTGGATGGCTATCAGTATGGAGGAAAGGCCTATGACTGCCGCCCGGCCATTACCGAGCTTCAACGATCGCTGCCATCGTTAAAACGAACGGTTCTCGTCCCTTACCTGAAATTGGAGGGCGGCGTGCAGAATCTGGAAAAGACATTGGTATGGGAAGACCTCATGCGCGAAGAGGGTGAACTGGTTTTCGAGCAGGTGCCGTTTGATCATCCCATCTGGGTGGTCTACTCCTCCGGCACCACCGGATTACCCAAAGCCCTGGTGCATGGACACGGCGGAATTCTGCTCGAGTTTCTGAAATTTCTGAGCCTGCATGTCGATCTGAAACCCGGTGACCGATTCTTCTGGTTCAGCACGACCGGGTGGGTGATGTGGAACATCCTTCAGGGGGGATTGCTCACCGGTGCCACCGCGCTGCTCTACGATGGAAGTCCGGCCTATCCGGATATGGCCGTCATCTGGAAATTTGCCGAAAAATCAGGAATGAATATTCTGGGCACCAGTGCCGCTTTTTTAACCAGCTGCATGAACGCGCGAATGACACCGGGCAAGACACACGATTTAAGCCGGCTAAAAACAATCGGGTCAACTGGCTCCCCCTTGCCCGTGGATGGGTTTCGATGGGTGTATGATTCCGTCAAAAACGACATTCTGCTGGGATCAACCAGCGGGGGTACGGATCCATGCACCGGTTTTCTGGGGCCCTGCCCCCTGCTGCCGGTCCGGGCCGGAGAGCTCCAGTGCCGCTGCCTGGGCGTCAACGCACAGGCCTATGATGAAAGCGGCCATGCACGCATCGATGAAGTGGGAGAACTGGTAATTACCGAACCTATGCCGTCCATGCCATTGTACCTATGGAACGATCCTGAAAACACGCGCTACATCGAGAGTTATTTTGACTTGTATCCCGGTAAATGGCGACACGGCGACTGGATGAAAATCACCCCGCATGGCAGCGGGTTGATTCTCGGCCGATCGGATTCAACGATTAATCGGCTGGGGGTCCGAATGGGTAGCAGTGAAATTTACGCTGTGGTGGAAGACCTTCCGGAAGTGGCCGACAGCCTGGTCATCGGCGTTGAATCTTCCCGGGGAAAATATTTGCTGCCGCTTTTTGTGGTACTTGAAAAGGGTATTGATCTGGATGATGCGCTCAAAACCAAAATTAATCAAAAAATTCGCAATGCATTGTCCCCACGCCATGTGCCTGATGAAATTTACGCCATCCCGGCGGTTCCCCGCACCCTCAATGCCAAAAAGCTAGAGGTACCGGTAAAAAGAATTCTTGCCGGTATGCCCGTGGAAAAGGCGGTGAACAAAGATTCCATGAGCAATCCCGAATCCATTGATTTCTTTATTGACCTGGCGAATCAATTAACCCGATGAAAAATCTTTGGCAAAAAAACACTACCACCATGACTACTTGATTTTGTTGGCATTTTGTTTTAAATTTACTTAAAATAAATTTGATAGAAAATAATTTACGGGTCAATCGAGATTGGAGGTCGCTCCAAGATGATTGAGAATGAGAACGTCTGGCATGCGCTCAGCGAGCTTGATACAAACGCATTGTTTTTAGTTGATACCAAGGGTATCATCCGCAATATCAATAAGGGCGTCACCTCACTTTTTGGCTATAGCGCTCATGAAATTGTCGGCAAACCCGTTGAGATGTTATTCCCTCCCGATGTCCGAAAATTACATGAATCCCTTTTTTCAAATTACGTCCGGCTCAGGCAAGAAGAACAACAATGTAAATCTAAAATTGTGGGCGATCAACGAATATTTCCAGACACCATTCCCCTTCAAGATAGTGAGCCCAAACGTTTCACGGCCATAAACAGTCATCAACAAGAAATCCCCATCACATTAACCATTAACGAAATATGGTCAGGCCCGGATGGCCTGATCGGTTTTATCGCCATTATCAGAGATAACACGGAACAATATAAACTTCAGCAGACACTAGAATACCAGGCGATGTACGACAAACTGACCGGATTGATTAACTGGCAGGAATTGGTACGCCAGGCGCATAAAGTAAAAAAAGAGGTGCTGAGCAAAGGCATGGATTACCATGCTTCGATTCTATACCTGGATATCGATTATTTCAAAACCATCACCTACCAATCTCAAAGCACGGGAGATTACGCCATAAAAAAAGTCGCCACCTGGCTGCTGAATAAAACGCGCCAAAGTCAAGACCGGGGTATTGACCTCGTCATTTCCCATTTTATGGGGGACGAGTTTATCCTTTACCTGCCAGACACCCCCATAGATGGCGCGCTGGTACTTGCCAATCGCCTCAAATCAAACTTTTTAAAACTGAATCTACGGACAGCTGAACACCCTTTTTTCTCCAGCGTCAGTATCGGTATTTCCAGGGTCGATCCCAAGACGAAGCTGCAATATGCGGTTTCGCAAGCTTCAAATGCATGCCGGTTTGCCAAAGAAAAAGGAAGAGATAAGATCAAAGTGGCCAGAGAAGATGACGCTTGTTATCTGGATCTCGGGCCGGTCATTCGGGAAGCACTCCAGAGCGAACGCTTGAAATTATACGCCCAGACAATCGTTGCCTTAAGTCCGCGTGCAAAATCAATCGATACCGCTCATGCTCACTATGAAATATTATCCCGAATTATAGATAAACAGGGAAACATCATATCACCGGCGCTATTTATTCCTGCCGCAGAAAAATTAGGCCTCGCCATCGCCCTTGATATGTACGTCATCAAACATACGCTGGCCTTTTTGCAAAAAAATCCCGTTCATACAGAAGCACTTTCCTTATGCTCCATTAACTTGTCCGGTGCATCTGTCTCAAATGAGAGAACGCTTGAGTTTATTGAAAATCAAATCCATAAAAGCGGAATTGATCCACAAAAACTTTGTTTTGAAGTGACCGAGACATTTGAAATCCTCGATAATGAAACGGCCACGGTCCTGGTGACCCGACTCCGGGAAATCGGCTGCCAGTTTGCATTGGACGACTTTGGCATTGGGTATTCCAATTATCAGAGTTTTTCACGTCTGCCGATGGATATCATCAAGATCGATGGTAGCTACATTCGCCATGTTTTAGAAAATCGCCAATTACGAACGGATGTAAAAGGCATGATCAGTTCAGCCAAATCGCGGGGACTTACCATCGTCGGTGAATATGCTGAAAATGAAGAAATTGTCGGGGAGCTTTTGCGACTTGGCGCTGATTATGCCCAAGGGTATCATTATAGTAAGCCCGTACCCCTAGAGACGTTGATAGCAGGTACAGCAGAAATGCCTTGATCTTGTCGAAACAGTCATCTGCAAAACCTTCAGCAGAAGGAGGAAAAAAAATGAACAATATCATGTATATCATCTGGAATGACAAAAACAATCTTGGCATCCCCATCATTGATGAACAACATAGAGGCGTCATTTCGACAATCAATTCGCTATACTACTTTATACAATCAGGGCAGGGTGAAGAAATATTAAGACCCACGATGATTATTTTAGAGCAGTATATTAAGATTCATTTTAATACGGAAGAGGCTTTGCTGGTTAAAGCAAAATATCCTGATATAGGAGAACACTTTGCCCTGCATAAACAATTTGTCAACAAAACAAAAAAGTTATCGGTTAATACCTTTGGGAAAAAAGAATCTGATATGGTATTAAAATATTTAAAAGAATGGTGGTTAGGCCATATCAATAAAGAAGACAGGAAATATGTTCCTTTTTTAAAAAACAAATAGACGTCAACATCTGCGAAAAGCGAACACTATAATAAATTGTCTTTCAAAAATTGACCGCATGGGTACAAAAAAGAAATTATCGTCCGGCGGATGGCGACAAAAAAATACCACTCCGCCGGACGATGCTGCTTGATTAGTATAGGTCTGTCATGTCCAGGACAACCAGGGCCACCCAGTAAGACACACCGATGACCGCCACCCAGGACAATAGTAGAAATACATTCATTGAAACCTCCCGAAGAGATAAATGGTTACCGCAAGTTTTGCCTAATATCCATGGATGGCAACTTCTTCAGCGGTTATCTTTTCCTTATCCATGGCTCGCCAGACGTATGCAATATAGGCCAGCACAAATGGGATCGCTATCGCTACATAGGTCATCACCGTCAGTGTAAAATGGCTTGACGACGCATTGTAGATCGTCAGGCTGGACTGGAGATCCACCTTTGATGGATAAAAGGCGGTGTTATTGTACGCTGGCAGCAACAACACGGTCAAGCCGACCAGAACGGTCCCGAGCCCGCCAAACCAAATACCTGCCGTGCTATCCGACTTCGCCGTTTTCAAAACGCCGATAATGACCAGTACCAGGCCGATAAGCAACAGGGCCAGCAGCAATGGATTGGCCAGCAGATTCCCCAGGTATTTTCTAGATACCATGGCAATGGTGCCTTTATCGTCCACTACCCCGAACCCCTGTATCAATAACAGGCTGACAAGGACATAGAGTAAAAATGGCAGGGACACGACAAAGTTGGTGAATGCAGCTTTGCGAAGTCGGGTTTCCATATCCGGGGTACTGGTATAGTCGATATTATTAATCAGATACATGGCTCCCAGTGTCCGGGCATTGAAGACGAGGAACAGACCCAGGGACAGATTAAACAAGCTGAATGCTGCCTCAAGCCCGCGTAAAGGATGGGTCCAATTGACAAAATTATACATGCTGAGTTCAAAATTGGAGCCCGTATAAAACGTGCCAACAGCTGCTCCGATTAGCAGAACCCCCACGGACCCATTGATGAACAAGAATAATTCGTATCCTTTTTCTCCCAATAAATTGTCTGGTTTTTTTCGATACTCGTAACTGACTGCCTGGATAATAAATGTAAACAGGATTAATACCCAGACCCAGTAAGCACCACCAAAGCTGGTAGCGTAAAATTTTGGAAACGCGGCAAAGAGGGCGCCACCAAACATGACCAGGGTTGAAAAGGTCATCTCCCATTTTCGTCCCAAAGAATTGATCACCAGAGATTTTTCGGTGTCTGTTTTCGCTACCTGCCATAGCAGTGTCTGGCCCCCTTGAACAAACGTTAAAAACAAAAACAGGGCGCCGACAATCGAACAGATTAGCCACCAGAGCTGTTGCAGCGTCGTATAATCAAGATTTCCTATCATTTTAGTTCTCCTCCGGGCCGATTTTGATTTGTTTGGTCATAATCCGTATCTCGGCGATAAGCAGTATGGCAAAAAGAACGAAAAACATAAAAAATGTGGTCTGCACCGTACCTGTGGTCAGATTGGAACGTGCGACCGTCACCGGTAACAACCCCTGGATAGTCCAGGGCTGCCGACCGACCTCGGCCACAACCCATCCGGCTTCATGGGCAATCAAGCTGAGGAAGAACATGCTGGTACCCAGACCGAGTAGCCATTTTTGTTTCAGAAGCGTGTCCTTCATGGAAAAATATAGATATGCCAGGCAGACCAGCGGAAATAGAGATCCGAGAAAAACCATGATATGAAAGGCACTAAAAGAAATCCCGATGGGCGGAACCGCATCTTCCGGTTTAGACAAGAAACCGTAGCCAAGGTATGTTTTATTCTGATTAAAAACGGATAGCGCTTTATCCGCTTTCGCCGTATTCCCGTTTTTTTTCTCGGTTTTATAGGTGTCGAGCGAGGAGAGGGCCAGCTTACCCTGTTCTATCTTTTGATTAACCCCCATGATATTCTCTTTCTCGTTACCATACACCAGATCGTCAAGACCGGGAACAAAAGACCCGAAAGAACGATTAGCCAGCAAAGAGAGCATACCGGGTATCCGGATTTCAAAACTGAAGGCGTCCTGCTTGTCACCGACTTTTTTATCGGAATTAAGCCAGCCAAGAGCAACGACACCCGCGCTGTTCTCTCCCTGGTAAAGCCCTTCAATGGCAGCCAGCTTGATGGGCTGCTGCTGGGCAACTTCGTATGCAGCCTCATCACCGGTAAAAGCGACAAACCCGGATGAAAACAGACCAAAAATCGCGGCCACCATGATTGAGCGTTTGGCCATCTGGATATGTCGGCCCTTCAGCAGGTACCAGGATGAAATGGAAATGATAAAGAAAGAGGCCAGCAGCATGGAAGAACTCGTCGTATGCGTAAACTTTGAGACCGCTATCGGAGAGAAGACCACATCATAAAAGCTCTGCATTTCAAACCGGGCAGTATCGGGATTAAAGGCCTGGCCGACTGGATGCTGCATCCAGGCGTTGGCCACCAAAATCCATACGGCCGACATGTTGGAGCCCACGGCGACCATCCAGGAGGAAAACAGATGAAACCGTTTAGACACACGATTCCAGCCAAAAAACATAACGGCAAAAAAAGTGGCTTCCAGAAAAAAAGCAATCAGTCCCTCGACGGCCAACGGCGCCCCAAAAATGTCACCCACCATCCACGAGTAGTTGGACCAGTTGGTCCCAAACTCAAACTCGAGAATGATACCAGTCGCCACGCCAATGGCAAAATTAATACCGAACAACTTCATCCAAAACTGGGTCAACCGCTTCCATTCCTCACTGCCTGTTTTAACATAAATAGAGTGGTAAAAAGCGATGATCCAGGTGATCCCGAGCGTGAGCGGCACAAAGATCCAGTGATACATGGCCGTGAGCGCAAACTGTGCTCTGGCCCAGTTCACCATGGACAGATCGAAATTTTCAATCATTTTTATTTCCCTCCTGTTGGGTATTGGTATTAGGGGCATATTGGGTTATCTGCTCGATAACATATGCCGACCGTTGATTATCCGTCGTAAATCTGGATTCTAAAAATCCCTGGAAAAAAAATAATTTGAGTACCGCGAACATGATGATCAGTTTGATGATGATCAGTTTCCACAATGTCCTGCCAACGGTCATCCGGCGAAATCCATTCAGATAGAAACGAAATACCCGGCTGAATATTCGCGGGGGTTGCATAACGGTTAGACCGTTTATGTCCATTTAAATGCCTCCTTCGACCGAAAGCGCCGGAAGAATCGGGACGCAGGGGCCGTCTTGGGCCAATTGATCAAATGTGACGGCTGCCAGTGTCTCCCGCAGCTGATCCCGGGCACGCATCCATATTTTATGGACGGAACAATTGTAATATACTTTGCAGGAACCCGGCAGCTCCACGCAGTCATTCAGAAAAATCTTACCTATCATGGTTTCAACAACCGTCAGGAGAGTGATTGATTTTGAATCTTTTAATAGGGCCAGGCCGCCCAGAGGGCCCTGTCTGATCTCAATCAGACCGGCCTTTGCTAACTGCTGGGCAATTTTTGCTAAAAAATGAGAGGGAATATCCGCCTCGGTGGCAATTTTGCGCCGCTTAACGACGACGCCCCGTCCCTGTATCGTCAAATAGAGAACGCATCGGATGGCATATTCTGCAGCTCGGGTCAGTCGCATCATGGTATCCACAAATAAGTAAACATAACAAAGACAAATAAGACCTTTTTAATCTTGTATTGTCCCCTATCGAAAATTTTTTTCCCTGTCAAGAAAATTCTTTCCAATTATATGTTCGGTAGATTTCTCAATAACTTAAGTGCTATTTAAAAGAAATATCTTCTGGTGGGTATTCCACGGAGAAAAAGGTAGGTATCGAACCGATGATTATCCTTCACTGTATTTTCTCGCTTTTCCCTTCACTAGACCGACCGGATATTTTTGATGATTGATTTTTATCTTCTCTTTGGCTGCCACTAATGGATCGATACCCAGCTTGTCTGACAGCATGACCAGGTAAATCAAGACATCGCCGATTTCCTGTTTGATCGCTTCCAGTTTTTCGGGATCTTTCACATCGCTTTGCGCCTGGGTCAGCCATTGGAAATGTTCCACCAGTTCTGCCACTTCAACGCTGAGGGCCATGGCCAGATTTTTGGGTGAATGAAACTGATCCCAGTCCCTTGCTTTTGCAAACGCTCTTAATTGCTCGATTAAGTGTTTCATGTCAGTTTTTCAAGCCAGTATATGATGGTTTATAATTTCGGGGTCAATGTTGTTTTTTGCCAGATTAACCAGATGCGGGTGGTGTGTGAAAAAAATTACCTGGGTCTTTCGGGATAGATCGGCAAGGACATTCAGCGTGGCGGCTGAGCGCTCATCATCGAACCTGAGCAAGATATCATCCACAATAAAGGGCAGCGGTTCATGATTGAGCAAGTATTGCTCCAGACTCGCCAGCCGAAGTGCCAGGTAAAGCTGGTCCGCAGTACCGTCACTCATACCGACCACCGGTACAATCTTGTATTCATTGGCCCGGATACCGACCATTACCGGGTTATCTTTTTCGTCGTACTCTGTCCGAATGCTATCGAAAGATCCTGCGGTCATTTGGGAAAACAACTCACTGGCACGCTTAATCACGGGGCCCTGGTGTTTTTCACGGTATTGCTCGATGGTTCGGGTCAGGAGAACCGACGCTATTTTAAATCGCACGTATAGTTCAACATCCGACTCCAGTCTTGCCAGGAGCCCCTGTTTTTTTTCTGCATATTCGGCGGCTTTTGCGCTGCCATCCATGGATTTCAGCTGGGTTGTCTCTGCGCCGATGGTTTGCTCCAGCGTCGAACGTTCCTGCTCCAATATTTTGACTTCTCCGGCATTCGATTCCAGCTCAGGATCAATACCGTCGGCCTTGACCAACCTGGCTTTGGCAATAAACGTTTCTACAGTAGCGCCAGCGCTGAGTTCACGCAAGCGTGCCTCGATACGTTTCCGCTCACTGATTAACTGCTGCCGGGTTCGGGAACGCGTTTCGACCTGTTCGAGTTCGCTCGGGTCCTGGCAATGGGCTTGTCGACATAGAGAATCAAGTAGCGTTCGTGCATCCGCGACCCGTTTTTCCGCATCCATTCTATCCGTCTTTGCCGCAGCTAACTGGTCACCCATGTTTTTTTGGGCAGACAATAATTCCCGGGCTTCATTTAACCGGGCGTTGAGCATTACCGCAACTCTTTCCGGCGACGCTTCACCGAGTTCCAGGGAAAGGGTGTCGACCAGATGGGCCACCTGCCGCCGAAAGGTACCGGCATCACGTTCGATCCCGTCAATACGTTTTTTAAGGATATCCGCTTCGTCAGACAGGGCCTTTGCCTCGCGAATATTTTCAATAATAATCATGGTGGCGGCCGGTCTGGCTTCGGACGCAACTCCGATTCTGGCCATGCTTTTGGCCCACCGGTCTTCCCACTGGATACGTTTTTTTTCAAAGTCGGCAAGAGCTGCTTGAACTTCTTCTTTCTCGCCGCGACGATTAATCAACTCAGCATCTATTTTTTCTATTTGAGATTGAAGTTTTTCCTGGGACGCCACGTGGGTAATACCGATGCCAACCAATTTAGATAATGAATCACTGATATCAGGTGTTTTTTCAACTCCAGATAGCGCCTGAACCAATCGCTTCTTCATGGACTCGATTTCCGATGCCATGGTTTCAGCCTTCAACTTTTCAGCGCATAAATCGACTGTTTTTTCGCGGATGGTCTGAACATCTGAAAGCCACGTATGCATCTCTCTGGGAGACATCGGGTCAATACCGGCTGCATGCCAGCGCTTTTGCCATTCGGATTCTAATTCAGCCAGTTTCGAGTGGGCCGTTGCCAGGTCTTTTTCAAATGTCTTAAGTGTCTTTTCACGCTGATATTTTCTGGATTCCAACACACTTTTCCGGCTGACTTGTTCAGCTTCCCGCCGGAGGCGGTCTGCAATGTGATCTGCCCTGGCCACACTCTTTTCAAACGCATCGGGGAGGGTCAAATCCCCATCAAACTGACCGGTAAAGACGTTCAGATCTTCATCCGCTGGATCGCGGCTTTCAAGTTTTAGCCGCACAAGACGCCAACCGTCTTTACGGACAGCCCGTGCTCGCTCAAGGTCGGATTCTACCGGTACTTTTTGGGAGAGCTGGATTGCATCCAGCTCTCCCTGTACCTGGGCGATATCCAGAACGACGGACTGGCCCTCATCCCGTAGCTTGTCGATTCGGCGTTGTGATGCTGTGAATTCTGCTTCGAAATGGTTGACGCTTTCTATGGAAGGGCACTGGAGCGTATCTATCGCTTCGGGGCTGCCATTCCAAAGGGGGAGTCGTTTTAAAGCCCCATCCAGGTTTTTCTTCTTAGTTTCAATCGTGAGAAGAAGCTTAGAATACTGATTTTCAACAGGGCCGGCCCCTTGCACTGTTTGTATTTCAGCTTTAATGGTTGCCACGTCCACCGGTAATGCCATTTCTTCCCTCTGCACCATCAGGGAATCAATCTGGATCTCTATCTTTCGCAACCGCTCAGCGGCTGATTCCTGAAGGGCCGTCTGGTGCTCAAAGGCTTTGTTCAATTCCCCAATCTCACCAATAGTTGACGGGGGAAGTTTCAAGCCTTTGTTATTTTCAGTCAAATCACCCAGCGCGGTTTCGGATAATTTTTCCGAAACCTGCCGGGCAAGTGGCCGAATCCGGGCTTCAAGTACAGGGCGATCTTTTTGCGCCTTGCGATAGCTTCCCAGGTCGTGCTGCAGCGTTTCAATCAGGTCCGCGCGGCTTAGGATACGATCAGGAACCCGGATGGCTGCCAACTGATCTTTCAATTTTTCAATGGTGATTTCAGCACGAGCCAAATCATTTTCTGCTATTTCCAGATCATTGACCGCCAGACGCCGCTTTTCCCCAAAATCTTCAGGTAGCGGCGGCACACCTTTAAAAACCGCCAGTTCGGATTCCACTTCCCTGATACGCACAATCAGGGGTAACGCTTTTCCGATCCGTTCCAGTTTGCCGCTTTCCTGTTTCAACGCGGTCAGTTTTTGGTGAATGCTTTCCAGCCGCTGCCGGGCTTCCTGTAAAGCTTGATCGTGACTTTTCCACGTTCTGACCAGCAGCAATGCCTCTTTTTTATTCTTGTTTGTCTCCTTCAATGCTGCCAGGGTTTTGTTAATTTTGGGTTTAGAGCCCCTCTGCTTAAAAAGTGTATTACATTCAGTATCCAGTTCTTGTCGGATGTCCTGAAGTTGAATCAGGCCGGCCCCGGCTGCAAAAAGTGATTCTCCAACACTACCGGCGCCTGCGATAATCTCTTCACCGCCTTTGACCAGTTCTTCATGCCCGATAGCAAACATCTGTTCAAACAGACCGCTATCCACCCCGCCCAGAAAAGGCACCAGCACGTTATCGTCTAAAAGCACCTGATCATCTGCATCTCGCAGGGTCTTGCCGCGGCCTTTGCGTCGAACAAACTCAATCTGGACACCATCGCTTCTAACCAGCCGGCCGCCAATGCGAAGGGCCGGGTGCGGATGTAAAAAACTGGCCGACGTTCGAACAGGTATCCCGAACAACATATGTCTCAGGGCCTTCAAGGCCGTGCTTTTCCCTGCTTCGTTGGGGCCATATACCACATGAAAACCACGCCCATCGTTTGTAAAATCGAGAGTTGTATCCGTGAACGACCCGTAGGCAATAAATTTCAGGCTAAGGATTTTCATCGGCTGCCGCCTCCTTTGCCAGTTTCGCATTCAATACGGCCTTTGCCTGGTCAACAATTTTCCGCAAGCACTCGGTGGTGTCCCGTCGCAGGGCGTCTTCACCCTGGCGATATTCAACCGGCAGCTTCTGGAAGAGATCCGTAAGTTCGTTTCCAAGATCCAGTAAACTATCGTCGTCTGCCTTGAGGTCGGCCACCAGCTGTGCAAGCTCCAGAACAGGACCGGTCTGCACGGGTGTTACCCCGGCAGCAAATTTTGGCCGAGTGCAAATTTTTACTTTTTCAATCCACACCCGTTCGCCGTGCAGGGCCAGGGCAGATGACCGGACGGCTTCCTTCCAGTATTCCAGGTCCCCGGTGATCTGTTCGTGGAAACCCGTTTCTCCCTTGAAAATAATACGGGAAATGACGGGCAGCGGATCGTGCGGATGGATAGATGCCTTAAGGCCTTTCTCAAGTCGGGAAAGACAGGCCTGTTCGCTGTCGGCATCGGTCAAGTCCACCGTGATCTCTTCCCATCGAATTACGTATAGAGCATGTTTTTCAATCTCAGGGGATAAACCGGCATCTACGGTCACCAGGACACACCCCTTGATCCCGGTTTCCCGGATATGGCGTCCCTGGATACAACCGGAAAAGACGATCGGAGGATCCGTTGAGACAACCTCAGCCCGGTGAACATGCCCTAGTGCCCAATAATCATATCCCCTGTTTTGCAGGTCTTCTATTGAACAGGGCGCATACCGTTCATGTCCTTTCCTGCCGGTGAGGCTGGTATGCAGCAAACCGATATTAAAAAATCCAGGGACCGGTTCGGGGTATCGCGCGGCAAGGTTATCCGTCACGGCCGGTTTGGAAAAGCTTTGCCCGTGGACAGCCAGCTTAAGCGCGTCTATCGTTTTCGTTTCCGGCTTTCGGTGAGAAAACACATGGGTATTGGCCGGATACGGAAGCGTTTTGGTAACCTGCCCGGCCGCATCGTGGTTGCCGGAAACAATGAATACATGAATATCGGCATCGTTTAGCCGCCGGATCTGGCGGATGAAATAAAGCCCCGTATTGTAGTCTTTCCAATTTCCATCAAACAAATCACCGGCGATCAATACAAAATCAACCGATTCATTAAGGGCCAGATCGATTAGATTCTCAAATGCGCGTCGGGAGGCCTGACGAATCTCTTCCACAGGTGCCCCTTCGTATGTTTCCAGGCGGCGAAGCGGGCTGTCCAGATGAATATCAGCGGTATGAATAAATTTCATCGCATTATTTCCGGTTTTTTTGGGTAAAAAACAGGGACCATTTTTATTTTCTACTTCTGATTAATTGCTCAGGCGCTTTCACGTCCTTCGCGGTGAATCGTCACCTCACTGTTTCGATATTCGAAACTGAGCAAATTGCCTTGAAATGGCAACAATGTTCCCGGATTCATCCCAAAGCTCGCCATCTTCCTCGATAAGGCCGCAGCTGATAAAGTGGGTTCGAAAAACACATTTGAGGCGGTTTTTCTGTGGGATGTGCCGGATATTAACTGAAAATTCAAGGGTCGGCACCCAGGCAACCATGCCATGGCTGGCCAAAACCGCCGGGGGGAAAGAATCGGCCATCAATATGATTGAAAAAATATCCAGAGCGCGGTCTTCTTCAAATTGTATCCACCCTTTGATTTCAGACGCCTCCATGACATTATCGCCCTGCATCCATCCGGCGCATACCGGATCTAACCGGGTCTCGAAATGATGAAAAATCGAATACTTCGGCATTTTCGGAATGCGGATACATTGGTCGAAAGGTGCGATCACGGGGGGTAATTTTTCGTATCGCACAACGGAGCAGTCATCCTTTTTTCCGGTGAATGTGCCGAACATGCGCACTTTTTCTTTTCCACCCTGGAACAGCCTTCCCTCCAGGCGATCAAACTGGGTGGATTGAATAATCGGTTCCACCTGAATCATGGCGTCACCCGGCGCACATCGCGAAATAAAATTGGCCGTTAAAATGGGGGTTGACTGCTTTTGACTGTGTTGCTGCATGGCGTTGGCGATGAGGGCCATGAGATATCCCCCATCTGGGATCCCATTAACCGACCAATTATCTGAAATAATAGATCGAAAACAAAACGGTTGATGCGGGGTAAGGGCGATGTCCTGATCAAAAGCATGCATATTGTCTCTACCTGTCTGTGGTCATTTTGAAAAATCGCCGCCTGGGAGATTCTCTTTTTAATCAGATCTCGATATCATGGCGTCGGTTGTGGCCTGACAAATACCCAGCGTTTGTCATCCGAATCATTTTTCGTAAATTGATAGCCCGCCACATCAAATTGTTTGATCTGTTCCGGGTTTTCGATGCGGTTTTTTAAAAGATAGTGGGTCATCATCCCCCGGGCGCGTTTGGCAAAGATGGTGATGATCCTGGATTTGCCATTTTTAATCTCTTTGAAATTGATGGCCAGCAGGCGTCCTTTTAATTGCTTTGGTTTCACTGCTTTAAAATATTCATTTGACGCCAGGTTGATCAGGATCGGATCTTTCAGGGCGCCCAGGGTTGTATTCAGACTTTGGGTGATACGATCACCCCAAAACCGATACAAATTGTCTCCTGCGTTAGTTTTCAGCTTGGTTTTCATTTCCAACCGATAGGGCTGGATCAGATCCAGCGGTCTTAACGTCCCATACAAACCGGATAGAATGCGCAGATGATCCTGGGCATAGGCCAGATCCTTTTGGGTATATTCATCAACCGCAATTTGACCGTACACATCCCCCTTAAAGGCAAACAACGCCTGTTTGGCATTTTGAAGTGTAAACGGGGTTGAAAAATCCCGATACCGCTTAACATTCAACGTAGCGATTTTTTCGCTAACCTGCATCAGCTGTCGCACGTCAGGTGTCGATAGGGTTTTCAGTTTCCCGATCAGGATTGCCGACCGCTCCAAATGGTCCGGAAGGGTATGGGTTGTTATCGGTGCGGGATGATCAAACGTTTGTCCCTTGGATGGTGAAATCACAATGAGCATGGTGGCGACACTCCCTGTGTAAGCATGGCCAATTTCCGGATAGCGGCTGGATGTATATCGGCTATCAACATCTATGTCTTGCTGAAAGAGACTATATCGAAATTGCGCAAAAAAGGGAAGGATCGATCAAATCACAAAGGTGATGGGATGTTTTGAAATTGGCTCGAAGGTTGGACGAAAAGCGCACCTGTTGCCATTGCGATCTTTGAAAAGAGATATAAAAAAACTGGAGATTATAAGCATCTGTGAGTGAACCCTTTTCAGTCATTGCCGGTCTGCGCCAGCAAGTAATCCCGAAAAGCTGCGACAACCGGAGAGAATGCTTTATTTTTACGGTGAATAAGGTAAAAAGGACGTTCCATCTGAAGTCCATCAAATGATACGGCGACAATTAAGCGACATGAGACACTGTCCAGAATCGATCGTTTTGATACGATTGAGATGCCGATCCCCCGCTTTACGGCCTCTTTGACGGCCGCCGTGGAACCAATCTCGGCGACATCCTGTAAATCGGCTTCCCTGAGTCCGTTGGCTTTGAGAAACTGGGCAATGACCCGGCGGGTTCCCGAATCCGGTTCCCGCATGATAAAAGGTTCGGTAACGATTCTTTCCAAGGAAATACATTTCTGATCTGCCCAGGGGTGATGGGGGGGGACGGCCAGAATCAGTTCGTCGACAAACACTTTCGTCCAGTGCAGACCGCTTTCGCCCCACCTGGCGCCAACCACGCCTAACCCGAGTGCACCGGTCATCACCTGTTCGGCAATAATTCGTGAGCTGTTCACCCGAAGGGTCATCTTGATGGCAGGATGGATTTTCCGAAACCGGCTGATCTGTTCCGGCAGGATATAGGTGCCGGGAATGGTGCTGCAGCCGATGATCATTTTACCTGCTAACCGGCCACTGTACTTTTCCACCGCTTCCACGGCTTCCTGATGAATCTGAAGAATCTGGCTGGCGTAATCGTATAAAATGCGACCGGCAGGTGTCGGTACCGCTTCGCGGCCCAGCCGGTCAATCAATTTCTGGTTCAGCTCCTCCTCCAGATTACGAATGTGTTCGCTCACCGTGGGCTGGGATAAGCGCACCGCTTCAGCGGTCCGGGTGAAACTTTTAAGGTCCACCACCTTGCAGAAAATATCGAGTTTTCGAATGTCCATGGTATCATCTACCGCTGTTATACCGATCGTAACAGGTTAACCGTCGCCACATGACGACGGGTCTATGAAAGACGCAAATTATATAGGTATTTCCTATTTGCAATATATAAAAATACTATATATCTTGTCCCGTCGTCTGTTTCAAGGGGCGATCTTTATGAATCATCTAGTGGAATCAGGAGGGAGTAATATGAATCGCAAACAGCTGGTCATTTTTTTGAGTATCGTGATGGTCCTCTCATTGAGTGTGGCAGCCTTTCCCGGGAGTCTGGATATGTTTGCCGGTGAGGCCGGAAACATCAGAATCGCCGGAGGCACTGCCCATATTCCGGTGATGAAGGCGGCAGCTATCCGTATTATGCGCCATTATCCGGATATTCGTATCTCCATTGCCGGAGGCGGGTCCGGCGTGGGCATTAAACAGGTCGGAGAAGGCCTGGTCGACATCGGCAATTCCGGTCGAAAACCCAAAAAAGAAGAAATCTCCCGCTACGACCTTCGGATGTTTAAATGGGCCGTGGACGGTGTGGGAATCGTGGTCAACCCGACCAACCCGATCCGGGCCCTTTCACAAAAACAGGTAAGGGCGATCTTCGCGGGAACCATCACCAACTGGCAGGCGGTTAACGGAAAAGACGCACCGATCCATCTGTATACCCGGGATGAATCCAGCGGTACCCGGGCAGTATTCTGGAAAAAAGCACTGGGCAAAGGCACGATTGCCGACCATGCCAATGTAGTCGTTTCAAACGGGGCCACGAAGGCGGCGGTTTCCCAGGATCCATTTGCCATCGGTTATGTGTCGGTAGGACATATGGATGATTCACTGGCCGGTGTCGCTTTTAACGGTATTGCGCCGACGCTGGAAAATATTCAATCCGGGAAATATCCCATTGCCCGGGGATTATATTCCAATACCCGGGGTGAGCCGACCGGTCTGGTTAAAAAATTCATTGATTATCTGTTGAGCACCGATGGCCAGAAGATCGTAGCCCGACACGGTTTTGTTCCCGTAAAATGAGCCGCGCTACCGAAAAAGTCATTGAGACATTTTTTTTTCTGGCAGCATTCATCAGCGGGCTGATGATCTGTGCAATTTTCGGATTTTTATTGATTCCGGGGCTACCATTATTTTCAGATGGCCGTATTCTATCCATCCTGAGCGGTCCCTGGGCGCCCCATCTTGGACAATTCGGGATTTACCCCATGATCGCCAGTACCCTGGCGATCACGCTTTTGACGATAGCGTTTGCCTTTCCCCTGAGCCTGGGCTGTGCGGCCCTGATCAGCATGGAAAGTCAAACCCGGTTCAACAGGATATTCAGCCGGCTTTTGCGCAAAACCGTAGTAATGATGACCGGTATTCCCACCGTGGTGTACGGGTTTATCGGAATTTTCCTTCTCGTTCCCCTGGTGCGAAATATCTTTCGCGTCGGATCCGGAATGTGTATTTTAACCGCTTCTCTGATGCTGACCCTGCTCGTTTCGCCTTCCATGATTCTCCTGTTTGGTGACAGCTTTGAAAGTGTGCCCCGGGCACATAAAGAGGCTGTTTTGGCCCTGGGCGGGACGCCGGTCCAACAATTTCTTTACGTCACCCTGCCTCACGCCCGGTCTGGTATTCTGGTCGGCACCACGCTGGCTTGCGGCCGGGCACTGGGGGACACGCTCATTGCCCTGATGATCGCCGGCAATGCAGTACAAGTACCCGGATCCTGGTTTGATTCGGCCCGAACATTGACGGCCCATATCGCTCTGGTTTTTGCCGCCGATTATCACAGCCCTGAGTTTCAGGCCATTTTCACCTGCGCCATGATTCTCTACCTCTTTTCAGGTGCCATCGCCCTGACAATCCGATGGCTTCATGTCCGACAAGGGAAACAGGGTTAAATGTACTCACGACTGATTGAAAAAATGGTTCCTCGGCTGTCATGGATTTGCGGAATAATCCTGCTGGCGGCTATTACAAGTGTCATCGGATTTTTGTTTTTCAAGGGCTGGCAAAGCCTTAACGTTCAGCTCATTTTCGGCACCACCCCGCCCCTGGAAGCAATATTGCGCCGGCAACGGGTTTTTGATGGCCTTTTTCCGGCCATGGCGGGTACATTCCTCCTGGTCTGCATGGCCGTAGGCTGGGCGGTTCCCGTCGGCATTGCCGCCGGTATCTATCTGGCCGAATATGCCAGGGGAAAAACCCGGACATTTCTGAACCTGATTTTCGATCTGCTGGCCGGCTTGCCATCCATCGTCATCGGGTTGTTTGGTTTTTCAATAACCATTTACCTGAACACCCGCCTGTCCACCCGTATTTATCCCTGTCTGCTCATTTCAAGCGTTGCCCTGGCCTTTCTGGTACTGCCTTACATGATCCGGGCCACCCAGACGGCCCTTGAAAGCCAACCCGCATCCCTGCGGATAACCGCGCTGGCTCTGGGCGCCAGTAAATTACAAAATATCCTCCGGATACTGTTGCCCCAATCCCTGTCCGGTATCATGAGCGGCGTGATTCTGGCCACAGGGCGATGTGCCGAAGATACCGCGGTGATCATGCTCACCGGTGCTGTGGCCACGGCCGGGATTCCCCGCTCGCTGCTCTCCAATTACGAGGCCCTGCCCTTTTATATTTATTATATTTCCTCACAATACACCGGCCCGGACGAACTGGCCACGGGCTACGGAGCCGCGATCATTCTTCTTTTTATCTGCCTGATACTGTTCAGCCTGGCTTTTTTCATTCAAAAAAGGATGCGCCGTTCCATACAAGGTCGCGCATATTAAGCCCCATGGGGAATTCGATTAAAATCCAAATAAAGAACCTTTCCTTTGACTACAAAAGCCAAACAGTCCTGGATCATACGTCCATCGATTTTCAGGAAAAAAGAATTACCGCCATTGTCGGGCCTTCCGGCTCGGGTAAATCAACCTTTTTAAAAGTCCTTAACCGCTTGTGGGAAGTCAATGCCGGTGGCGTTATGCAGGGCACGGTTAAAATCAGGTTTGCGGGCCGATTCCAGGATATCTATCGTCCCTCATACCCGGTGACCCACCTGCGCCGACAGGTGGGCATGGTCTTTCAGACCCCCAATCCCCTTCCCATGAGCATTTTTAAAAACATGACCTTTCCTCTGGAATTGACCGGAAAAACGGACAGGAAAACCGTCCGGGCCAGGGTGAGCCATGCCCTGAAGCGGGTCGGCCTGTGGGAAGAAGTGGCTGACCGCTTGGATACGTCAGCCCTGGAACTTTCCGGTGGCCAGCAACAACGACTTTGCATTGCCCGGACCATGATCCTCAAACCGGAAGTCCTCCTGCTTGACGAACCGACCGCTTCCCTGGACCACCGGGCCGCGGAAAGTATCGAACGACTTTTGCTGAAGCTTAAAAAAGAATGTACGATTCTGGTCGTTTCCCATTTCCTGGACCAGGTACAGAGAATAGCTGATCAGGTCATCTCACTGAGGAAAGGAAAGCTCATCGCCCAAGCGCCAGTTTCCGGATAATAAACACGATCTGAAAATAGGCGGACTGACAGCCATTTTCAATGGCAACATAAATTTGCTCAGGCCTCGCTACGAGCGGCGAGCGGCAATAAAACCGTCAGATCCGTCTATCTGGACAATCCGATAGTACGTCACCGTTTATTCGCTCAGACTTTCGAAAAGCAGGGCAACCGCCTCGGCGCCGGGGTCATTATGACCTTTGAGTCGATCTTCGGAAATATAACTGGCACGACCAGCCTTGGCCTTAACAATCTCAGCCGTGTGATTGGCACCCGCGCGAGCAGCATTCGCAGCGGCAGCAAAGCCTTGGGGCATTGCATCAAGGGCGGGAGCAAGGGCATCTATCATGGTTCGGTCACCCAGGCGGGCGCCCCCTACCTCCTGCACTCGCGACAGCCCTGATTTCAGCGCCTCCACATGGGACTGGCCACTGGATGCGGCATCCCCCACAGCCGTGAAAAAAATCGCCAGCAACACCCCGGAAGATCCACCCATGGCCTGGCTCAGCTCGAGTCCAATCGCTCGGTATAGCTGAGTTAGATCGGCCTGCGGCAGTCGGGGAATCGCATCTTTCAATGCGCGAGCCGCCCCGGCCAGAGTCGAACCGGTATCGCCATCTCCTGATTGTGCATCCAGTGCATTCAGCGTGGGTTCCACCTTGATAAAAACATCACAGCAATGCTCAATGAACCTGGCGATTGCCGGGTCTTTGGAGGGAATGGGTTTAATCGGCGTCAGCCCATCGGGAATGGGGTGAATAACCGGTGTATCAAGCGCCCGGCATCCTGGCCAGTAAGCCACGCCAACCGGGGCCTGCAGTAACGACAGATTGTCGCCACTAAGTGGCAGGAGCGATACCGAAAATCCACGCATATCCAGCGAGGTCATCATCGGCGCCGGCCCGATGAGATACTGGATGTCTTCGATGGTGTCGGATTTATCCAATTCCGCTGCCAGAACAGCCATTTCCAGCGGGGTCGTACCGCCCAAATTATTGAGCAGCGCAACCAAAGGTCCGCTGCCTGCATGGGGTTTCAGTCGTTTTAGCACCAGCGACATCGCATCGGCCGCACTGACAAAATCGACCAGCTCCACCCCTGATTCTCCGTGAATGCCCAGCCCCAGCTCAGCCTTTCCATCCTCGATCCGGTCCTCTTTGGGAGAACCGGGTACGGTGCAGGTATCCAGTGACATGCCAATACTGCAAACATTGTCTATCACCCGCATGGCTGCCTCACAAACCGTGTCCAGATCCGCACCCGTTTCGGCCAGCGCGCCGGCTATTTTATGTACAAACAGGGTCCCCGCCACTCCGCGAGCCTGGGGCAGGTTCGGCAGCGCGATATCATCATCCACGATCACCATGGCCACTTTAATGCCATAGGTTCGTGCCCGCTCGGCAGCAAGGCCGAAATTCAGCCGATCTCCGGTATAGTTCTTGACAATTAACAAACAACCGGCAGGACCCGAAACCGCCAGTATGGCCGCCAGCACCGCATCCACCGATGGCGAAGCAAAGACATCCCCGCACACGGCAGCGGTCAACATCCCCTTACCGACATACCCCACATGAGCGGGTTCATGCCCCGATCCGCCGCCCGATACCAGGGCCACTTTGGATTTATCCCAGTCATTACGCAATACCACCTTGATGTGGGGAAATCCGTCCAGCCGGGCCAGCTGTCCACCGGCCGTGCAAAGAGTACCATCAATCGCTTCGGTCACTAGCGCTTCCTTGGTATTGATAAACTGTGCCATGTTAGGCCTCCTGACTTTGTATACGCTCGCCGCCGGCGCTAAAATAAAGCGGGGATTGGGGGGAAATGTTCAGGCAGTCACCGGGTCGAATTTGCGTATGCGCCTTAACCAGCGTGACCAGATCCAAATCGTTAATCTTCAGGTGTAACCGGGTTTGATCTCCCAGATACTCTATTCGCACCGCCCGTGCCTCACGGCCCGCTCCCAGGCGAATATGTTCGGGACGCAGGCCGATACTGACCGCTCCAGCAGGCGCACCCGGAAAAAGATCTGCCGGCAGAATATTGATTTTCGGTGAGCCCAGCCGACTGGCCGCATAAATGCTGACCGGGTCTTCATAAATCTCACGTGGGGTGGCAAACTGCACCAGCTTTCCATGGTCAAGCACCCCGACATGCGTGGCCATCGTCATTGCCTCGATCTGGTCGTGGGTAACGTAAAGAAGGGTCGCACCAAAGCTGGCCTGAATCCGCTTCAGCTCGATACGTAAATCCGAGCGCAGCTTGGCGTCAAGCGAACTAAGCGGCTCGTCCATCAGGTACACGCGCGGGTTCCTCACCAGGGCACGACCGATGGACACCCGCTGCATTTCCCCTCCAGACAGTTCGGTGGCCTTGTTGTCCAGCTTGTGGGAGATTTGAAGGGTTTCAGCGATTTCGTCCACCTTACGCGTAATCTCGTCGGCCGGGGTACGCAGCATTGGTGATTTCAGCGGAAAGGCCAGATTTTCGCGCACGGACAGATGTGGATACAACGAATATTGCTGGAAAACCATCGCCACATTGCGTTGGGCCGGAGATTGCGAGACAGCATCAACCCCATCAATCAAAATGGCACCGCTGTCGGGTTTGTCGAGGCCCGAAACCAACCGCAGGGTTGTGGTTTTTCCCGCACCGGTCGGGCCGAGAAGCACCACAAAAGAGCCGTCGGGCACGGTCATGGAAACATCCGACAGCGCCACCTGAGAGCCGAAGGATTTGCAAACATTTTTCAGCGTCACTTCAGCCATTGTCCAGTACCCCTTTGTTTGCTTCGGAAAGCAGCGCTGCACCGGTTTTTTCATCAAAAATAGTGATGGTTTCGGGGGTGAACACCAGCCCCATTTTGTCCCCCACGGATACGGGTTCACTAAAAGGGATACGTGACTTTACGATACCGTTCGGGGTTTCCAGCGTCACGATCTGGGTCGTGCCCAGGTATTCAGTGGCGATAACGTCGCCCCGATATCTACTGCCCGGGTCAAAGGAAATATGTTCGGGTCGTACACCGAAAACGATATCGCCTTGACAGCCCTGCAACTGCACCGGAATCTTAAACATCTGTCTATCCAGCGCAATGGTTGAATCACCGGCATTCACCGACCCGTTGAGGCGCAAGAAATTCATCGGCGGCGACCCAATGAAATCGGCCACAAACATTGTTTTGGGCCAGTCGTAAACGTCCTGCGGTACACCGAACTGCTCGACGCCGCCCTGGTTCATCACCACGATTTTGTCACCCATCTGCATCGCTTCCAGCTGATCGTGCGTGACATAAACGGTGGTGGCCCCCATACGATCATGCAGGGCACGTAACTCTTCTGCCATATGTTCCCGAAACTCGGCATCCAGCGCGCCCAGGGGCTCGTCCATCATGAAGGCTTTGGGCTCACGCACAATGGCCCGACCCAGAGCGATGCGCTGCCGGTCACCACCCGAAAGACCGCTCACAGGTTTGTTGAGAATGTCTTCGATTCCCAGCAGCCTGGCCACTTCGGCCACCTTGGCCTTGATCTGCGCCCGGGGCATCCCCTGACTCTTCAGCGGATAACTGATATTCTGCCGGACGTTCAGGTGCGGATAAAGCGCAAACATCTGAAACACAAAAGCGATATCGCGCTTGCTGGCGCGCTTGTGGCTCACATCTTCGCCATCAATGTAGATTTCCCCGGCGGTCGGCAGCTCCAGCCCGGCGATCATGCGCAGCGTCGTGGTTTTGCCGCAGCCCGAGGGGCCAAGCAACATGAAAAACTCGCCATCCTCGATCGTAAAGCTCGAGGACTTCACGGCGGTAAAATCGCCAAAATCTTTACGAAGGTTTTTGATAATGATTTGCGCCATGGTCTATTCCGGAAAATGGCTGACAATGATGAACATCACTGTACCGGTAAGTGTAACGACGAACGAATAGGTAAACGCCTTTATCCAGAAGGACTGCATCAGCATAAACACGCCAAGTGCGATCAGGATTGAGGCCAGCATTTCCCACGCGCCGCGGCGAAACCGCAGCAGGCCACTGATAAAATCACTCATTTGCGCACCGCTCCAAATGTGATCCCGCGCAACAAGTGTTTGCGCAGCAGGATGGTGAAAACCATGACCGGAATCAGAAAAATCGTCGCCCCGGCGGCCACCGCCGGCCAGTCCTGCCCGCCCACCCCGATGATGGTCGGGATGAAGGGTGGCGCGGTTTGCGCGGTACCGGACGTGAGAAGGACGGCAAAAGCATATTCGTTCCAGGCGAAAATCAGACAGAAAATAGCCGTTGAAGCAATCCCCGTGGCCGCCTGGGGCAATACCACTTTGTAAAAAGCCTGAAAACGGGTATACCCGTCGATCAGGGCGGCTTCCTCGTATTCCTGTGGGATTTCATCGATAAAGCCCTTCAAAAGCCATACCGACAAGGACAGATTCACCGCCGTGTAAAGCAGTATCATGCCCAGATGGGTATCGCTGAGACCCAGTTGACGATACATCAGAAAAATAGGGATCGCCACGGCCACCGGCGGCATCATGCGCGTTGACAAAATGAAGAACAGCAAGTCGTCCTTAATCGGTACCTTGAAGCGCGAAAACGCATAGGCCGCAAGCGTCCCTAAAAAGACCGAAAAAAAAGTTGAGCCAAATCCGATGATGACGGAGTTCAAAAAGCGCTGACCATATCGTGAAGGCCCCGCGATCATCATCTCCTTTTTACGCACGATCCGTTCGTACCATGTTTTCGGCGGCGCGAGTGTTGGCCGCATATCCGGTGTGATCCGGGTCTGGGTCGTGAAAAGGTTTACGTACCCTTCCAGTGACGGCTGAAACACCACCTTTGGCGGATATGCGATGGAATCCGCAGGCGATTTAAACCCGGTCGCGATCACCCACAGCAGCGGCATCAAGGTAATCAGCGTATAGGTCGTAACCAGAAGGCCGGCAATCCATTTTTGCCGTTTTGACGGCTCGGTAACGGAATAGCCACTCATCGGTCTTTTACCTTATTCAAGGCTTTGACATAGATCGAAGCCAGGCCAAAGACCGTGACAAACAAGATGACCGCATAGGCCGAAGCATATCCGGTCCGCCATTTCTCGAAGGCTTCGCGTTTGAGATCAATCGAGGTCAAGGTGGTGAGTGAGCCCGGCCCTCCCCCTGTCAACTGTACGACAAGATCGAACATCTTGAAGTTCTCGATACCCCGAAACAGCACGGCAAGCATGAGGAACGGCAGCACCATGGGCACGGTCAGTGTCCAGAACTGCCGCCATTTACTGGCGCGATCAATCTCGGCCGCCTCGTAGATGGAGTCAGGGATTGACCGCAGCCCGGCAAGGCAGATCAGCATCACAAACGGCGTCCACATCCACGTGTCGACGATGACAATGGCCCAGGGCGCCAGACGCGTCGAACCGATCATCGAGAAAGATGAGGGGTCGGTACCCGAAAAAAATCCGACCACGTAATTAAACAGCCCGATCTGCGGCTGATAAAGAAAGGTCCAGAAATTGCCCACCACGGCAGGCGAAAGCATCATGGGCAGCACAATAAGGGTCGTCAACAGGTCGTTACCCTTAAATTTTTTGTTAATCAGATACGCGAGGGTAAAACCGATCAGAACCTGGAAAAAGATCGTCCAAAACAGGAAATTAGCGGTCGCCTGCATTGTCTGCCAGATATCCGGGTCGGACAGGATACGCTCATAGTTGCGCAGCCCGATGAACTTAATCGGGGCATGGAGGCGATTCACCCGAAAATTGGTAAAACTCAGCCGAATCGTCCAGATCAGAGGAAAAATGTTGACCGCCAGGAGCAGCAAAATACTGGGCCCCAAAAATATCCATGAGATCGTCCGATCAGACAGCCCTCGGACCCGCCTGGCAACTCCGGGAGGCGTCGCCAGGGCGATGCGGTCAATCGTGTTGTTGGCCATTTTGCTGCCCTTGCGTTGTGTGATGCTTAAAAAAAGTCAAAGCCCCCCGTTGAACGTGGGGTTTCAAAAATGCCCCGCCCGACCATCTGGCGGGGCAAAAAAGAAAAACTTAGAGCTTACCTTCGTCCTCAAAGACTTCGATCCAATCCTTGACCAGACCATCAAGCGCTTCTTTTGCAGTTCCCTGGCCGGCGATAACATAATTGTGGATCCGCGCCTGCATTGATAGAAGCAGTGAGGCGTAGGATGGCTCGGCCCAGAAATCTTTAACAATTGCCATGGATTTCAGGAAGGCCTTGTTGTACGGCTTCTTATTGGGAAAGTCCGCCGCCTCAACCACCGAACGCATTGCAGAGGCGCCGCCCATCTCAGTCCAGCGAGCCTGGACTTCCGGCTGGGCAAACCACTTGATGTATGCCAGCGCCGCATCCTTGTGAGCCGTGTTGGCAACCACCGAGATTCCCTGACCGCCAAGTTGAGCAAATTGACCGGCCGGTCCGGGCGGGTTGGCAAAATACCCTGTGTGATCTCCGCCCACATTCGGGTCGGCATCCACGCCTGGCCAGATAAAAGCAAAGTTCATCTGCATGGCGACCTGGCCGGATTTATACGCATCAATATCTTCAGACATATACCAGTCCGACGAACCCGGAGGGGCGCCGCCATCGTAAAGCGCCTTGTAATATTCCAGCCCCTTTACCGCTTCCGGTGAGTTGACAAAGCCTTTCAGGTCATAGGGTTTTTTCGGGTTCTGATATTTGAATCCATAGTTGTACAGCGCGTTGGTGACGCCCATGGTAATACCTTCCGATCCACGTTCGGTGTAGATCGCAGCGCCGTAAACCTTTTTGCCGTCAATGACACGGCCCTGGAAGAATTCGGCAATATCCTTTAGATGTTCAAGGTTGGCGGGCACACCCAAGTCATAGCCGTATTTGGCTTTAAATTCCTTTTTCAACTCGGGCCGGTTAAACCAGTCTTTGCGATAGGTCCAGCCCACCACATCGGCATACGCCGGCAGCGCCCAGTAGTTTGGCGTGTTTTTCGGCCACTCAGCATAACCGACCACGGTTGCCGGGAGAAAGTCGTCCATCGAAATGCCGTTGGCCTTGAAGAAATCGTTAAGCTTGATATACTGGCCATTTTCTGCGGCACCACCGATCCACTGGCTGTCTCCAATCATCAAATCACACAAGTGACCGCCCGAGTTCAGTTCGTTAAGCATTCGGTCGGCAAAATTCGGCCAGGGGACAAACTCGAAATGCATCTTGTTGCCGGTCTTGGCTTCAAAATCCTTGCTCATTTCCACCAGCGCATTGGCTGGATCCCACGAGGCCCAGCATAAGGTGAGATCTTCCGCAAAAGCGCTGGACGCTCCCAGGGCAATCACAGCGGCTACGATAGTCGACACTAGAAAATTTGAAATTCTCATTTGATCCTCCCGAGTCATTGTTGGCGGACGTCGGCGACGGGCCATTCTCCGCGATAATAGTTATATTGCGCAACATAAAGGCTACGCATCCTCCGGTCAATAAAAAAAATGAGGTACGTACATCATTTCAGCAAGTTTTTTACTTTAGACCCAGACCAAGGCGGTTACGAGCAGTCATTTTTTATTTCTTCCGGTTTTATTTCTTCCGGCAAATTTTCACGCAGGATAATTTCGATACGGATGCGCTCTTGCGAAGCGACCGGGCCTATGCGTGTGATCCTAGCTTTCAAGACGCGAATGGCGCTGCGCACCAGGTGACCAACGTCCTGCGTTATAACAGCGTCCATGGACCCATCGATGAGCCGTGCGCGGGTGTACGGAGTCAGTTCATGGCCGATAATCACGATCTTTTTCGGTATGGCCTGTTCCTCGATCGACTGCATGGTTTCCGCAATATCGTGATTCATCAGATAGATGCCGATAATCTCCGGATTGTTGTACAAAGCGGCGGCGACAATGGTCGCCATGCGGGTCGAATCCGCATAGGTTTCCATCGAAGGACAGACCCGCAGCCGGGGCGTATATTTCGCCATAATGGCATCAAAACCCAGCCGGCGTTCCTGACTGTCGCGTGATTGCATGGTCTCGGTGAGAACGAGAACCGTCCCCTGCCGCTCACCGGTAAACCGCGCCAGAAGCTGCCCGGCAGTGCGTCCAGCCGCCTCGTTGTTGATACCCACGAAATACGCACTTTGAGCATTCGGTTGATTGGAAACAAAAGCAACCACGGCGATGCCACGGGTATCCAGCCGCAAGATGGCATCCCGTACCTGCGCGGTTTCGGGTGCCATGATCGCTACGCCATTCACCTTGTCCGCCGACAGACCGTCAAGCTCCTGCACAATCCGGTGCGGGTTATTTGCCGGCACGCGGATGATGGAAACCGTTGCGCGTTCATGCGCCATGAAAGTATTAGCTTCATCGATTGCCATATGTATCATGTTGGTGAATTCGTCGTCATGGTCAGGCAGGAGGAACACCAACTTATATTCCGTACTGCGCGCCAGGTTGGCCGCTGAGATGTCAAGCACATAGTTCAGTTCCCTGATCGCCGCATTGACCCGCTCAACCGTAGCCTGTCGCACCCCCCCCCGTCCGTTAAGCACCCGGTCCACCGTTGCAAGGCTTACACCTGCCGCCTTTGCCAGATCTTTGGTTGTCGGCTTCCCCATACACCTCTCCTCTGAATGCGTTACTCTAATTCGCGAACATGGGGTACGTCAATATGATAGGTAAATTTGGGGTTTTTGGCCGCAGAAAAAAATGGATCGGTTTTTACTTCAAATATTAGGATCACTACTGTCCGATTAAAAAACCTTCGCATCAGAGTGGCACTGGAACTTGGCCGGTTCGCAAAAGTAAATGGATGGGCATGGTGATCCATCAATAGCCATGCATAGCACGGCTCGATGTCTGGATGCCCATTTTCCCAAACCGTTCGATAAAGGTGTCTTTGTCGATGGTATCACGGAAAATACAAATTGATTTGCTGATGATTGACGGTTCTACCTTGACAAGACAAAAGGAAAAGCTTTACATCCTCAGAACCGGCCATCATTTAAAAAGTCAAAGTAACGAATCATGTCAAAACATATCGTTATCTGTGGATATTGTAAAAGTGGCGGCACGTTATTCTATAACATGCTCAAAACGTCTGTGACCAATTATCATTTTCTGGACCAGGAATCCCCTGCCGAGGAAATAATTGGTAATGACGTTGACAGCTGGATCACCAAAAGGCCCCTCGATATTTTCAGGATCCCGTCTATTTTGGAAGCCAACCGCCATAACAAAGAAATCGTTGTACTTGTCATGTTAAGAGATATTCGTTCGATTCTTACCTCACAGCATTCCGAGGTTCCGGGAAAATATGTTATCGGTTTTGATCATCAATATTTTATTGATTCGGAAAAGGGAACCTTTGACGATGCAAACCCGGGCGTTATCGCGATTCATGAAGCCATCATGGGACTCAGTAAAATAAAAAATATAACCGTTCAGTATATTCATTTCGAAGAGATGGTTATGAATCTTCAAGGGGTTCAGGACCATCTTCAAAATGAATTGTCTTTTCAGTACCACGCCAGTTTTTCGGATATTTATGCATCGGAAGATCCAACAGCACCACGAGACAGCACCCCCCCCTTAGACACATCAAGAATCGTTGCCTGGAAGAATGGCAAGCACGATGAGCGCATCCTTGCCCAATTTAAATCTTGTCCCCGGCTGTTGGAAATATTGAGAATTTATGGTTATGAAGAAAATGATGACTGGTTCAAAGTATTCCTAAAAGGTAATTATTAAACTTAGGTATCCGCAAGAATGAAAGAATACATACTTCAAAAACCGCCATCGCTGTCAGAGGTCCCCGGAATTTTAGGACCGCTCGAAAAAAATGACCGATTGATTATCACAGACTCAGACAATCCAAAATTTGATGTCATTAAATTCGCTTTATTTGACCACTCACATATCGGGACTTCGCCTGTTGATGGAAAGCAAACCTGGATAGGAACCCGGCGGCTAATGCCTTCACAGCCCGAAATACGAGAGGGGCGGTTTCCGGTTATCATCAGTTATTATACCGTGGATACACCCTACGAAGAAGAAGCAAAAAAATTGATAGCAAGTTGTGAAAGCCTGGGGCTGAAGTACTGCATTGAAGGCATTCCTTCTTTTTCAAAATGGGAAGCCAATTGTGCTTACAAAGCCCGGTATGTTTATGACAAGTGGAAGGAATTGAATACCCCGGTGATGTGGATAGATGCGGATGCGATTGTTAAACGTGCCCCCATGCTGCTTTACCGGACAGATGTAGATTTCGCCATTCATAAGATTGACCGTTGGGAAATCGCCAGCGGCACGATCTTTTTTAACCAGACCGACCCCGCTGAAAAACTACTGCAGGAATGGATGCGACGGTGTGAAAGTGCAAGCGATACCTGGGATCAGCATCACCTCGATATGGCCTGGGAATCAGTTGCAAGCCGGCAACCCTTAAAAACACTCTGGTTACCACAGCCCTATACACGCATCTTTGATCGAAAAGTTATTATTGGTGAAGATCCTTTGCCGGTTATCGAGCACTATCAAGCATCACGGAAATATAAAACACTGATTTCAA
The DNA here is from genome assembly GCA_032361185.1 of Lepetodrilus ovalis. NCBI lineage: Eukaryota > Metazoa > Mollusca > Gastropoda > Lepetellida > Lepetodrilidae > Lepetodrilus > Lepetodrilus ovalis. Next base: position 22,805 of record JAUTBQ010198126.1, on the reverse strand, counting down.
ACCGACCGGTGACACCGGTCAAGAATTACCCGCAACGGTTTATGATGGCCCGATCCGCATCACGAATGTACTTCACAAGCGCCATCAAAGCGGGCTAATGGCCGATGCCGATTTGAATCTTTCGTTCATTAAATCGGTAAGAGAGTAGGTCGTTTCCCGAATCGGTTGATTAATAGTGAAAGGGCGGTACCTGTCATTCATGGTACCGCCCTTTTTAAATACCGTTTTCAACGAGGAACAAACGGTGATTTATTGTCGCTGCCGCATCATGCCGGGCGGTGTTTTTCCGGCAATACCGCCTTTTCGCCCCATTCCTTGGGGATGGGTTGGCCAGGATCTTCACCCCGTTTTTCTTTGCGGGATTTTAAACCAGGACGCGCGTATTTCATATGGCCCTCTTTTAAAGTACGGCCATTAATAGCGGCTTCGGAACGTAACCGCTGCCCGGTTGTTTTTTCCATCTGACGGCCCAGCCAAAGAATCCGGTCCACATCATAACCGTGTTCGATTCCCATTTCATCAATTTGGACCAGCAAATCTTCCAGGCAAATCAAGCCCACAAAACGAGGATCGTCATAATAATATTCACCCGTACCGGGTACCGGGCTGTCATCCATGAAATTGGACGGCTGGCCACCCATGCCGCCAATGGTCGCCTCAAAATAGGTGATCCCGGCCTGGAGGGCGGCTAAAACGGATGCCGACGCCACCCGCTTGGTTTCATGAAAATGCGCGATGTGCAGATCGGTATTGGGAATTTCATCCAGAATCATGGAAAAATAACGATAGACATCCGGGGCCGAGGCACTGCCGTCGTGATCGGCATGTTCGATATCCGAAGCACCGATTTCCAGCCAGCGCTTGGTAAACTCTACCGCGTCCTTCATATCCGTGGCGCCGGCAATGGGGCTGCCCCAGATGGTGCTGACCGTCCCGCACATCTTGATCCCGGCATCGCTGCACTTTTTAATGCACCGTTCGGCCTCTTTCCAGTATTCGGGTAATGTGGTCGACGAATTGGCGAAATGATGCTCTTCTTCAGTGGACACCATCATCAGACAACGATCCGGTCCGACCCCTTTTTCTTTTAACGCAATGGCCCGGTCCACACCGGATTCCCGGATGGTGACGGCGGTAATGCAGATATCGTCGTACTTGACGCCTTTTTTGGCGCATCGTTTTTTAAACCCCTCGCTCCGCAGATGCGCCAGCACTTTTTCGGCATCGGCAAATTGGGGCATCAGGAATGGGTTGGCCAGGTTGGTCACTTCAATATCCCGGCACCCGGCAAAGATAAGCTGCTCGGCATAAAAAATCTTGGCCCGGGTGGAGATAAATTTTTCCAGGTGCTGAAATCCATCCCGGGTGGTGATATCGCCGATTTTAACTTTTTTAGGCATCCGCGGGAAAATCTTACGATAGTCATGCTCGGACATGGTATGGGTTCTCCTTTTATTTACCTTTATAAACAGGTTTTCGTTTTTCCTGAAAGGCGGCCAGACCTTCCAGCCGGTCTTCCGTGGGAATCAGTGTCCAGTATGCGTTGGATTCGATGGCCAGACCCGTTGCCAGATCGGTTTCGATACCATAATTGACCGCATACTTGGCCTGGGCAATGGCCAATGGCCCGGCCTCGCAGATCATGGCGGCCATGCTGCGACATTGGTCCAGCAGGGCATCCGGTTCGGCTATTTGATTGACCAGGCCGATGTTCAAGGCTTCTTCGGCACCAATCCGAGCCCCGGTAAAGATCAGCTCCTTGGCCTTTCCTTTCCCCACCAGCCGGGGAAGCCGCTGGGTGCCGCCGCCGCCGGGGATGATGGCCAGGCGGGTTTCGGTGAGCCCCATGGTGGCGGTGGTAGATGCAATCCGGATATCTGCGGCCAGAGCCAGTTCGGTACCGCCGCCCAGGGCAATCCCGTTGACTGCGGCGATGACCGGTTTGTTCAGATTTTCAATACGACCGAACACATCGCGAAGCGTATAGATAAACTCCTTGACCTGAACCGGTTTCAGTGTCCGTCGTTCCTTTAAATCAGCACCGGCGGAAAAGGCCCGATCCCCAACGCCGGTAATGATGACCACCCGGATATCGGTATCAAACCGGATCTCGTCAATCTTTTTCCCCAGGGCTTTCAGCAGGGGAAAATTCAATGAGTTCATCATTTTGGGGCGATTGAGCGACAACAAAAGGATGCCATCTTTATCTTCGGCCAATAAGACATCATCTGCCATAATACATTCTCCTATTTTATCTGATCGTTATATCGTGATTCAAATATTTTTTCGATGGTATGATCGCTTGTTCCTGCCACAATCGGTCAGCAACCGATATGTCGCGATACCACGATCCGTTGAATTTCGGACGTGCCTTCCCCGATATCAAGCAGCTTCTGGTCGCGATAAAACCGTTCGACCTGGTACTCTTTCATCAGCCCATATCCGCCGTGAATCTGAACGGCGTGGTTGGTTACACGTCCCATCATTTCTGAGCAATACAGTTTGGCCATGGCGGCTACCTTTTCAAACGGCCGCCCCTTATCGCGTAACCAGCAGGCTTTGTACAGCAGGTTTCGACCGCACTCGATTTCCATGGCGGCATCGGCCAGTTTAAAGGCCACGCCCTGGAACTTTGAAATCGGCTGGCCAAACTGCTTCCGTTCACGGGCATATTTGAGCGCCAGTTCGTAAGCACCCTGCGCACCCCCCAGGCCCATGGCGGCAATGGAGAGACGTCCGCCATCCAGGGTTTTCAACATCTGGTGGAAGCCGTCGCCTTGTTTTCCCAAAATATTTTCTGCCGGGACACGCACATCGTCAAAATACAATTCTGCCGTGCTGGAGGCGCGCCACATCATCTTTTTTTTCATGGGAACCGCTTTAAATCCGGGTGTCCCGTTTTCCACCAGAAAACAGGTGTACTCCGGTTTACCATCAGGTCTGCTCCCGGTAATGGCCTGGACCGTGACACCCAGAGACAATTCGCAGGCGGCGTTGGTTATAAATATTTTAGATCCGTTGATGACCCAATCGTTGCCGTCTTTTACGGCAGTGGTTTTGCTGCCACCGGCGTCAGAGCCCGCAGTCGGTTCGGTCAAGCCGAATCCCCACAGCGCTTCACCGGTGCATAGCCTTGGCAGGTATTTTTTCTTTTGGCCATCTGTCCCAAAATAGTTGATAGGGCCGATGCCCAGGGAATTGCCGGCGGCAATGGTGGCCGCATGGGAGCCATCTACCCGGGCAATCTCTTCCACCGCGATAATATAGGAGATATAATCCATGCCCTGGCCGTCGTATTTTTCGGGTACAAACATGCCAAATAGGCCAATTTCCCCCATTTTTATCGTCAACTCAGGAGAAAATGTTTCCGTTTCGTCCAGCCCTTCTGCCATGGGGGCAATCTCGCTCTGGGCAAATTTGCGGACTTCCTTGCGGATCATTTCTTGTTCAACGTTCAGGTCAAAATCCAAAGCGGCCTCCCTGTCTGGATTGAAGATTGATGATTGGCGAATATCGATCTATGAATTCGCTGTATGGTATCAACCGTATATAATTTTGCAGAATATATTTAATCATCAGTCGTCACTGGAACTTCCAATCGGCGGCTGGTTATGAACGAGCGCTCAGTCGGAACAGAGTATAAAAGACTCGGTTGGATATTGTCAACGTTTTTATCAGGTGCGCCATGTTCAAAACGGTTCAGTTTGTTCAAGGCTGAAATAAAAAAAAAGCACCGATGGAATACATTTAGCATTTCGATGATTAATAGTTGAGCCTACTGCAGAGATCGAACAAATGGGATGCATCGAAATTGGCTCAGATATCTATATTTTATAAGGCACGGGGCGGTTAAAGAATGTTAAAAACGGACGACCATGATTTCATGCTGTTGGCGTCGGCTAGGGCTCTGGAAAAACGATAAATTGCACCCTCTTGCTCGTCTTTTGGCCCGGCTACGGCATTTCACGCTTGACGGGCACTATAAACGAACAGCTTCCAACCGACGTTTAACAGCCGCAATGTAATCGGGTGTCGTACCGCAGCACCCCCCAATGATTTCGATCCCGACCCCTTTCAGCAGAACGAGATTCTCGGCGTAATATTCTTCTTTCTCTGGATAGATTGTTTTGCCCCCTCTTATTTCAGGAATACCCGCATTGGGAAAAAAAATCAGCGGTGCATCAATTTTACCCCGTATCTCGCGGGCCATCTTGAGCATCGCATCGCTGCCGATAGAGCAATTGGCCCCTACCGCCGCAGCGCCGGCCTCGAGCAGGTCGTTGAGGCTTTCTTCAACCCGATTGCCCATGATGGTGGCAAATCCCCTGGGCGTTTCCTGAAATGTCATCGTAGCAAAAATCGGCAGGTCGCATGCATCCCGGGCACCTTTGACTGCAGCCAGGGCTTCCGACAGATCAAACATTGTCTCAATCATAATCAGATCTGCACCGGCACCGGCCAGATATTCGGCCTGTTCCTGAAAAGCCGCCTGGGCGGCCGCAGGCGCCATGGTGCCGTTAGGTATCAACATCTCGCCGGTAGGTCCCAAATTGCCCGCTACATATCCAGCCTCACCGACGGCCGTTCGGGCCAACATCACTGCGCGCCGGTTAATCTCCCCAATACGATCGTTCAGGCCACTGCAGGCGAGCTTGATCGCATTCCCGCCGATTGTATTGGCAGTCACCACATCGGCTCCCGCCTCGAGATATCTGCGATGAATCTCTGTCAAGATCTCAGGCTGTTCTAAGGTCCAAAATTCTGAAACCCGACCTCCGGTCAGCCCCTGGCTGATAAGCATGGTGCCCATGGCACCATCAAAGAGAATTCCTGAATCACAAGCTAAATCCACAAGATTTGGCATTACGTACGTCCTTTTTTCTATGAGAAAAACGGTGACAAAATATTTCAGGCAGTGAAAGTCGCCCTGCCATGGATCTGATTAAGCCACCGCCAGTTAGTTCCGGGCATTTTCCCAAGACAATTTCCTTCTTAACAGATGCCTTATATAATTTCCTTGCACCTTTTCTATCCGTTGCTTCCCACCGACCCTGATCTATTAATAAAATCTTATATTTCTATCCGCATAATCCCTTAAAATCGGTGGCGGGGAAAATCGTGCACCATATTTTGATTCGAGTTGTTCCATTTTACCGATAAGGACCGCCGGCGTCATGCGATCCACATAACGAAAAGGACCGCCCAGGAAAGGCGGAAAGCCTAATCCCAGAACCGCTCCCAAATCACCGTCCACAGGTTTTTGGAGAATGCCTTCTTCCAGGCAGCGCAAGGCTTCGCCAATCATGATCAGCAAAAGGCGTTCTTGTATATCCTTGTCGTCCAGCGATTGTCGTTTTGCCCCACCAAAAAAACGGTAGATGGCCAGGTTCACCTTTTTTCTTTTTTTGCGGCGTTTTTCAGCGCCCTCCGGGTAAAGATAGAATCCCTTTTTATTTTTTCTCCCCTTGAACCCTGCCGTAAGGAGGGTTTGCATCTTGTTGCCGGACACCACCCCGCGGGCGGCAAACATATCGCTGAGCACCTCACCAACATGGACGCCGACATCAATGCCGACTTCGTCAATCAGCGTCAAGGGACCCACCGGGAAACCCAAATTTTTCATGACCGTATCAATATGTTGGATGTCGCCGCCTGCTTCCAGAAGCAGCAGGGCCTCGTTCAGCATGGGCGTTAAAATACGGGTGGTATAAAATCCCGGTCCATCGTTGACGACAATAGGGATTTTTCCCTGCCGGATACCGATCTCCACGGCCGTGGCCGTCACCCATTTTGCCGTCTGGGGGGTGACAATGATCTCCAGCAAGGGCATCTTGGGAACCGGTGAAAAATAGTGCATACCAATGACCTGTTCCGGTCGTTTCGCGGCCCGGGCAATATCGGCAATCGGCAGGGAAGACGTATTGCTGGCAAAGATCACCCTGTCGCCGGTGATTGATTCAACTTCTTTCAATACATGCTGCTTGAGCGCCAGATCTTCGAATACGGCTTCGATGACCCACTCCACGTTTTCGAGTGCCGGATAATCCAGCGTGCCGTGAAGACGGCTAGATATCTCGTCGCGCTGGAAGGAAGAGAGGATTCGCCGTTTAACCTTCTTTTGTAAACCGCGATAGATTTGTCGTTCACCCGCCCCCAGGCTTTGCTGGGAAACATCCTTGATCCATACATCCATATCCCGGTGAATACTGATCTCCGCGATTCCCGCCCCCATCAATCCGGCTCCTAAAATTCCCAGGGAATTGATTTTCCTGACTTTATCCTTCAACGGATTTTTTTTCTTTGAATTCATGGCAAAAAATAGAGCAATGAGTTCTCTGGCCTGGGGGCTTCGTACCAGTGCTTCAAACGCCGCAGATTCAGCCTTCAACCCTTCTGGAATCCCCTTTTCCAATCCCAGGGACACACTTTCAATGATCCGGACAGGGGCCGGATAGTTACCGCGGGTCTGCCGTTGCACGGCCTCACGGGCCTTTTGATAAGCGATTTTTCGCGTCACGGCCAGGCGATCAATACTTCTTTCCAGAAAAGGACGCTTTTTTGGTTTCACCTTCCGTCCGTCGGCCAGGTTTCGTGCTGCCTGCAGGGCAGCGTCCAACAATCCATAGGGATGGATCAGCTCGTTCACCAATCCGATTTTTCGTGCCTGCCGCGAATAGATATTTTTGCCGGTCAACATCAGGCTTAGGCCTTTTGTCAGACCAACTAGACGAGATAAACGCTGGGTACCGCCACCGGCCGGCAGCAGACCCAATTTGACCTCGGGCAACCCCAGTACGGTCTTGGGATGTTCGGTTGCCAATCGATAATGACAAGCGAGTGCCATCTCCAGACCGCCCCCCAGAGCCGCACCATGGATGGCCGCCACCACCGGTTTTGGAAAACTGGCAATTCGGTCCATCATCGCCTGCCCCTGGCGACTCAATGACGCCAGGCTCCCTTCTTTATCCATATCCAATAGATGATCGAGGTCAGCGCCTGCAATAAACGAATCCTTTTTAGCGCTGATGAAGACGACCGCTTCGACCTCATCGTCTTGCTGCAATTCATTGAACAGGGCAGTAAACTCATCAATGATATAGGCACCCAGCTTGTTCACCGTTTCTCCTTCCTGGTCAAGCCAGACAACGGCGATCTTATTTTTCTTTTCCAGACGTGTATAGCCCATGATTGTTTTCCCGGTCGTTTAGTTAAACTCAGCAGCGTTCAATGATGATGGCATTGCCATGTGCACCCGCAGCACAGGATGCGATCAAGGCGAATTGGCCGTCTTCCCGATGGAGACGGTTTGCGGCCGTTGTGAGCAGACGAGCACCGGTGGCGCCAAACGGATGTCCGATGGACAAAGAACCACCGCATGTATTGAGCCGGTCTTCCGGTACTTCCCCGACCTTGTCCGAACGTCCCAATTGTTCTTTTGCAAATGTTTCGGAGTCCAGACACTTTAAATTGGCCAATACCTGCGCGGCAAAGGCCTCGTGAAACTCAAAGACATCCATATCTTTCAGGCTGAGACCGGCTTTGTCCAGGGCCAAGGGTATGGCATACGCCGGTCCAAGAAGCAATTCTTCGCACGGGTCCTGGCCGGAGTAGGCATACGACCGGATCTTTGCCCGCGGTTGAAATCCCAGCGCGTCCATGGCTTTTGCTGACATCAATACCACTGCCGCCGCCCCGTCGGTTAAAAAGGATGCGTTTCCGGCCGTCAGTGTTCCATAGGGTTTCACAAAAGCCGGACGCAATCCGCTTAAAGATTCCTCCGTACTATCCCCCCGGATACCGTTATCTGCATCGATTGCCTCAAAGTCAGGCGGGATCCGCACCGGAACGACCTCGTTTTTTAACAACCCCTGTTCAGTTGCCTGGGCGGCTGCCTGATGCGAGCGTGCCGCATACCGATCTTGTTCCTTGCGGGTCACGCCGTATCGGGCGGCCAAACGGTCACAATCTTCTCCCATGATACGCCCGGTGCTGAATTCGGAAATAGACGGCAATTCCGGCAGCAAATCATGCCACTTCAGTCCTTTTACGAATCGCAGGTAATCGGTTGGTTTTTTATAGCGTTGTGATTCAATCAGTTTTTGCCGGAAGGGTTTACGAAACTGGATCGGGATATCAGAAAGGCTTTCCGTGCCGCCGGCAATCACGATCCCGGCTTCACCCAGCCGGATAAGGTTGACCCCATCGGTAATCGCTCTATTGGCCGAAATACATGCCATGGAGACCGTCACCGCCGGCGTCCTAAATGACATTCCTGCGCCCAAGGCAGACTCGCGCGCCACATTGCTCGTTCGGATATTCGATACCACATTTCCCATGATCACCATATCGATCTTATCCTTGGGCAAGGTGATTTTTTCCAATAATGCCTTGATTGCCAGTCGACCCAGGTCGTAAGAGATCAGATCTTTGTATTCGGTTCCGGATTTTAAAAATGGAATTCTGCATCCGTCGATTAAAAAGACATCCTTAATCAGCGCTTTTTCCTGCATTCATCATTCTCCTTCTGATCGTACCCTATTGAAAACAAGCCGGCATTTAAAATTCAAGCTGGACAAAATAATTCCTTTGCGTTGAGATGCGTTACCGGTCAGGCGGGCCATGCCTTTTACCATTTTGGCCTGAATCGGATTTAAATGGATGTCTTTGTTTTTAAGACCACTTCGCCCATTCGGACAATAAAATTATCTCGATCTTTTTCGTCATTTCCGATCTTGCGTCTTTCAACACCCCGAAAAATCAGATGGTGTAATATTCCCGGGAAATCAAACCTTGGACCTCTTGGCATTTTACCCGTCCCTGAGATCGAAAACCGTTTATCCATATTTCATGGACGCCTCTTTTCTATACCTGTTTATCCCGGTACGTTCACAATATCCCCTACGGCTCAATCGCTTTGAGACATTTATCTGTAATGGCAATAATAATATCATATCGGGGCTAGAGATAAAAAATATAGGTCATGAACGTTAAAACCACACAATAGATAATACTCAACACACCGCCGATTTTGATGTAGTCCTTGGTTCGATAATCCCCCGGGCCCATATACAGTGCGTTAACCTGGTGGGTGGGGAGGAGGAATGAATTCGAGACGCCAAGCCCAACGACAATGGCGGCCACCCTGGGATCGATGCCGATTTGGGAGGCCATGGAAACGCCCAAAGGTACGAGTAGTGTGCAAGCGCCCACGTTGGATATGACCAGGCAAAAAGCCGAACTCATAACAGCCAGAACGGCAATGAGTAATAGTGGTGTTACCGCGTCACCCAAAATTGAAACAATACCCGTGGCCATCCATTCGGCCGTTCCCGTTCTGTCTACAGCCATACCGAGTGGAATCAGCCCACCCAGCAAGAAAACAGTACGCCAATCCACTGATTTATATGCTTCCTGGATCGACACAACACCTGTAAGCACCATTCCCAGTGCCCCTGTCATCAAACAGACCGAAAGAGGAATTGGGTTATAGGGCCTGCTCTGGAAGTAGAAACTGGAAATCAGCATCATGGTGAGTGCCACAAGGAAACAAGTAACAGCAGCCGTTACTTTACGTGGTTTTTGCGTTTCTACCTCCAGCGGAGTGATAATGGTGAAGTATCGGTATCTTTCCACAAAAGAGTGAAACCGATCCCATGTTGAGTGAAGAAGAAGCCCATCGCCGCTTGTCAGGGGAATATCTCCTAAGTCCTTATAGTAGGTCTTACCCTCACGATAAAGCGCGAGGACGGTTACCCCAAAAGTTTTACGAAAACCAATTTCGCTCACTGTAGAACCAATCACTGCAGAGTGGGGTGAGACGACTGCCTCGACCACGCCGGCAACTGCAGGGTTAAAAAGGTCCTTGAGTAATTTTGGCTGGACGAAAAATTCAATTCCCATGGTTCCGGCAAAATGCTTGACATCTTTTTCCAAACCATAGGCGCACAGTCTTGCCCCGGAGACGATCTTTGTGTCGTGCGTGGGCGCAAGGCCATAGGATGATCCGGGGTTGAAAGACATGCAGACAATGTTCGTTGCGTATTTCTCAAAAATTCCGGCAATCGTATCGGGCTTTCCTTTACTATCATAATTCTCAGGTACGTGTAGCTCAAAGGGGCCTTCCAGATCGTGATAAAAGGCACGAACGTCCTCATCAATCGCACTTCCGGTTGATGTTGAACGAACGGCCTGGGTTTTGGTAATAGTGTTGAGGAACAGCTTTCCCACTGTAGCGAAATAAATGAGGCCACCCACGAGCAGAGCAAAACCTATCGGAGAGAGTTCAAGCAAGGAAAACTTTGCCATCCCTTCGGGCAGGATGTCATTAAGAAGAATCAATGGGCTGGTGCCGATCATGGTCATGGTCCCGCCAAGGATGGCGCTCATGCCAATGGGCATGAGAATACTGGAGATCGGGATCTTCATCTGTTTACATGCATGGCGTATACCCGGAAGGAAAAGAACGGCGGCGCCTGTGTTTTGCATCACGGAAGAGATAAATGCAATAAAGGTCGAGACAAAAATCATGAGCCGGGATCCGCTTCCTCCTGATGCTTTGATGACGGGGTTAACCATCCGCGAAACGACGCCCACTTTGTTCAAGCCCGCACTGATAATCATCACGCCGATGATGGCGATAACTGCGTTGCTGCTCAACCCCGTAAAGGTTTCGCGAGAGCTTAGTAAGTTCAAGAGGGGTAAACTGACCATCATCATGATGGCAACCACATCCACGCGTACCCACTCCACAACAAAAAGGAAGATGGCAATGGCGATGATGGCCAGGACAAGTAACTTGACGTAAAGAGGCGTTTCCACCCGTAAAGGTACGATCACCGTGCCGTTATCCTCTAAAAGAGCGCTGTTTTCATCCACAAATCCTGCCAGGATATCCATCCGTAAAGGGTATTCTTTGACTCGCACGCGGGAGCCTACGGTGTAACCAACCTTGAAATGGATAATACCGGAATCGTCAGGTTCGATGGGAATGAGGTGTTGATCTTCAGAACCTTGAAAAATAATACCGCTTTCTCTTAAGGATGAGACGCGAAGCACCAGGGTCTCCCGGTCTCTGTTCCAGGAGAGGTTTCTCCCCTTCGACCGGTCTTTTTTGAGAGACAGTTCAAAGACCAGCTCTCCCGACCCACCGGTGCGTAAAACAGGCCGCCCTGAAGCCATTTTTATTGATATGAACCGGAGAGAACTTTCAAGCTCCTGGCTCTCGATTGTCTCCGCCAGCACCGGGGAGGCAACCAAAAGCAGCACCCACAAGGTGGCGGCTACCCGTATGATACTGGCCATGCTATGGTCTACGTTTTGTTTTGAAGGACTGTCCGAATCAGTCATTGTCACGGGTCGCTTCTTTTTCACGGTTGCGTTGAGCCTTTTCCGAGGCTTCTCTGATTTTTTCCGCAAGCTCGTTGATATTGACTGGTTTCTCAAAATAGTGGAATGCGCCATATTGGTAAGCGGTCTGCTTTTCCTTTTCATCGCTATGGCCGGTGACGATGATGATTTCCATCATGGGATGGTCCCGCTTGATACGTTGGAGGATCTCAAAACCGTCCATTCCCGGCATGCCAAGGTCGAGGACCATCACATCCGAATCTCCTGTTTCCATGTAGGTGAGCGCTTGCTGACCGTCGTAGACAACATCGGATTCAATGTCTCTCGTCTCGAGCCGCTCTGACAACGTCATGACGAAATCCCGTTCATCATCGACTAAAAGGGTTCTTGAGCCTTTCCGGTAACCTGCTCCCGGACGCACATGAACCTCCTTGATGGAATTGATGTCCGCACATATTTTTCGTACTTCGTCTTCTGCGTTTTCAAATCGAAGGGACCGCACGGTACGGGCTAACATGCCCTGGGGTACGCTTTTTTGGTTGATGACGACATTGACCTTACCGGCATGGACGGATACTTTACAGGAATACTGCTTGCGGCTCACAAGGGCTACGCGAACCTTTGCGGCCAGTTGAAAATCTGCCACGGCCTGAAGGGATTCCGGTGTTGGTTTCAGAGCTTCCTTGGCCACATTTTCAGAAATCACATCCACGGCATCTAAAACAGAGGCTAAAGGAAGGGGAATTTTAATGTCGTAAGTGGGCGGATCGGTCGAGACAAAAGAGTGGATCTGCTCGTTCCACAGTAAAAATTCCTGGTCGATTTTTTCGATGCGTTGCACCGCATCTGATTCGTTGAGACCTTCAAGCGTCATCGCCTGCTTGATTCGATACTCACGGGTGGCAACGATTTCCACTCGAAGCACATGGCTGATGTTACGGGGAATGAGATAGGCGGCAGGACCAAAGATAATCTGGCCATCGGTTTCAAGCATTTTGGCGACAGCGGCTTTGACGTAGGTGAGGCTCCGTTCCCACTCACGCGTAAGACTATCGAGAAAACCACGGGAACCGATCATGGCACGAGCAATTTTTTCTTTTGGAATCCCCGACTGCTTAACTGCTTCCTTCAGGACCTCCTGGCTCGCAACCGTGTATCCGATCCGGCTGGCCACCTGTTCTGTGATTTCCCCTACGGAGCAGTAAGATCTATTAAATATGGCGATCACGGACATGGCCTGCTCCTCATTGTGATCATTGGGCAATCCCCTCTATAATTGCAGATAGTTTTACCCCCTTAGTCGACCCGGAAAAGCAGCCTAAAGAATTTACAAAATAGAAAGTTTGCAATACTCAAGGTGCCTTTACCCCTCGATCCAAGGCGGATGCCCTGCAGCCTATTGATCTGCAGCACACACGAAATGTACCAGATGCGACCTATTTTTACAACCCGTTGATTTACCGGATTTTTTCCGTTTGGAAATAAACTGAATTTTTAGCTATCACTATCTGGCAAAAGCGTGGTGTTTTCTATTTTTGGGAACATTGTTGATCAATTACACGACCTCACCTCTTTCAAGGATCCGTTGATCGTTTTCCTCTTTGCCCTGTTCTTTCGCATTGATTTTATACCCGCCCAATGGATCTAATTAATCCACTGTCCGTTCGTTCGCTAAAGATGTCCCTATATAGAGAATCCTATTTTGCATTGACAATCACCGGCCAGATCGAGGGTTGATTTTCATTTTTGACCTAGTTGAAAAACATATAATAAGTGTGCGAGTTCTATTATTATTTTTGAGGGCTCAATACTTTCAACCTTGTTTAAATTTAGCATATTGCGACCATTAAATGCGCCCCATATCGCACCTGACATTGCGCCAATGGTATCCGTATCGCCACCAAAGGAATAGATTTTTGAGAGCATATTATCATGAGAATGGCTTCTAAATTTTAAAGAAAAATATATGGCAGTGATACATGAATCAATCGCTGCAATCCCATTACCAAGCGCATTCTTTATTAGCTTTTCATTATGAGGAACCGACGTTTGAAGTTCTTTAATACAGAATAACACTTTTTTGAGAAAAATTTTGGAAGTACGCCACGTTGGCAATAAATTTACTATTTTTTGTGTTTCCCAATGATGTAAAGCGGAATAAGTCACAAAAGCAATAAGTTTCGCGCCTTCAAGCGCTAATGGATGTGCGTGTGTAATTTCAGAGCATTTAGCCACGCTCTCATCAAGTTCTCCCAGATTATCAGGATAGCACATCGCCAGTATGGGTGCTCTCATCGCCGCACCATTACCAAAAGATCCCTCTTTAAATTTTGCTTTATTGATTTTTTCCCAGTTAGCACCCTTTTTTATTTTTTTAACAACCACCCGGCACTTGGGCCATACCCCCTTGACTAATGATAACTATGGGCAAAGGTTGTTGATAAATGAGCTTGATTGATTTCCTGTTTAGTAAGGAATGATTTCGCCAGGTCAATAGACATTTGAGTATCATCCGTATATCTAATTTTTCATTCTTTTGTTTTTCCAATTATTTTCCATATTAACCGTTCAATAAAGCCGCCTTCAAAGCAAGCGCCATAAGCATCACCGATTGCAAGCCCGAGAAAACATCCGGAATATTTATTTTCACTGACCATATTGGGTAAATTTACCTTTTTCAATCTACCAAATTTGCAGCTAAAACCCGATACTTGGCAAAGACTTATTTCTTCCAGAAAAGAATCTTAACAATCGTCATCATTTGTTTTTTTATTTTGGATGTATCGGCCGATCAACAGACTATCTACATTTATTTTCGCCTTGAACGATAAAAAAATGGCATCCTGTAACAGTCTGCCGTGTTGATCATTAAAATAAGATTTTTTCTTCGATTATTTTTATGGAAGACAATATTGATTTCATTTCATCTTCTGACAATGGCCCGGAAAGTTTCCAGAAATTTTTTTGTATTTTTTCAAATGTCTGCATCATCATAGTTTGTCCTTTGTCAGATAAGCTTATGGTTGTCTTTCTCCTGTCTTTTTCATGCGACTTTTTTTTAATAATTTTTAAGTTGGCAAGTTTTTTAAGTTCCCTGCTGGCATTGGGCAATGAGATATCTAAACAATCTGCTATCTGACTTGCGGTTACCCTCATATTAAAGAAAATATATTCCAGCATGGCGTGCTGTTGAGGGGTGATTTTATCTGATCGGGCATCTTTCATCAATGAATGAGTGCTTGAATGAACGTTTCCGATAAAGTTTATAATACTTTGAAAAAATAGATTATTATCCATCTTTTTCTTACTCCTGATTTATTTTTTAAACCATATACTTATCATTTGACAAGTATATGATTGTGCGCTATATTACTTATCAATTGATAATTATAGTGACGAAAAGGAGATGGCATGAATATTCTTATCATATTTACGCACCCAAATCATCAAAGTTTAAATTATGCTTTTCTGGAGCATACGCTTAAAGGTATATCCGCAAATATTAACATAAGTGAAATCAAAGTGGTTGATCTCTATAAAGAGAGGTTTAACCCAATTCTTCTATTTGATGAGAATATAACACGAAGTGATATGCACACGGATCCTGAGTTTTCAGAATACAGAAAACAGATACTTTGGGCGGATAAGATTGTTTTTATCTATCCCATATGGTGGGGAAGACCGCCTGCCATGTTGCTTGGATATATTGATCAACTCTTTTCAACAAATTTTGCATATAAAACAAAGGGCGCTTATGGTCATGAAGGACTTTTAAAAGGAAAGTCTGCGATCTGTATCTCCACCATGAAAGGCCCAAAATACTATCCATTATTTTTATTGAATAATGCCCATAAGGCCCTTATGAAAAAAGCGCTTCTCAATTATGTCGGAATAAAAAAAGTAAAATTTTTTGAATTTGGCAGTGTAGAAAAATCAAGGAAAAAACAAACTCCCAAACTTGAAGAAATCTACAGATATTTTAAAATGCTTACAGCATGACATACGAATGATTGTTTTTTGATTCATTTTTTCATGGAAGGGGATAAACCTGTACTAACGTACAGCAGTGCTGAAAATACAAAGAGTAAACAACTAGATCGTAATTGAGATATTCGTCCGGATTCAGCGCTGGTGAATACGATGGTAGATTGAAAACCTCGATCTGTTGCTTATGTACTTCCAGCCAGTCCCGAACAATATGACTATGACGAACACGAAGGTTACCAAGGATTAAGTATTTTTTCCGGGGGAGATCCCTTGACTTGCCGTTTCAAAATTCGAATCAGAGCATTGAAATTCTCGCTGTTTTTATGGACCATGAACCTGACCTTCCCCTGATTGGTGACACTTGAAATCAAGTTGACTCGTTGACACCTGGCCGATAGCCTGACAGGATTTTGGGGACGTTGTCAACAAATGACACAAACTCACGCGTCAACATTCCGTTTGATTATTTGCTCCACGCCGGAAGTCGATATGTCAATCTGTCTGGCAATTTCAGCTAAAGATACGTCATATTCATTTTCTTTTTATACCATTCTCTTTTTTTCTTCATTATTAGAATTTGTGTCCGTAGTCAACAACATCCCCGAACTCAAGGCTTGACACTTTTCCTCTTTCCCCTTCACCATCTTTCACAAAAACGATCCGAACCGGATACCATCAGCCAGTGCAGTACCGTGAGAAAAACAGCTCGTTCAACATCAAATTCAAAGCGTCGATCCGCCAGCAGGCATTTGATTGCTTTTTTAATACCGGTCTCTTGCCAGAAACGTTCAAAAATAAGTGATGAGCCAATTTTACCGCTTCAGCTGACACATCGCTTTTTCCGGCCAGAACCAACATTGCTTGTTCGGGAAACCGGGAAAGGGATCGAATCAGTGTTTCCACTCGGCGCTTTAAAAACGTTTCCGAACTCTTAAACAAACTGCAATCAGTCCCGATAGAACCCAATATTTCTTAACAAATCCGAAATATCGTGATGTTGATAAAGCAAATCCCATATAAGCTACTGATCATCAAATAGCCGGAGAACTACGTCATCAATTAAAAATCTATCCAATGTCATATGTCGGATCGATTTCTGGAAAAAGTCACCAATTCTTGACAAAAAGCTGAAAACTATATATTTCGCATTTTATCTACTCACACATCCCGACCGGCCGCGATACGAAAACGGTCATCAAGACCTGCAATCTCTATCGTTTCCGTACCTCACCAGCCTGGCGGTTAAATTTTTATAATTGTAAATTTTCTGCAATTTAAAAAGGAGGTTAAATGGCGATTCACGCAAACGACTTTAAAGACATTGACCCGGGCGAACGGATTCTCATGGGACCGGGTCCGAGTAATGTTTCTCCCCGGGTGCTTCAAGCCATGTCCTCCCCCTGTATCGGTCACCTGGACCCCTATTTTCTGTCAGTGATGAATGAGGCACAGCAATTGTTACGGTATCTTTTCCAAACCGAAAATCCCCTGACCATTCCGGTATCGGCAACGGGCAGTGCCGGGATGGAGACCTGCTTTGTCAACCTGATGGAGCCCGGTGACGAAGTAGTTGTGTGCGTCAATGGTGTTTTCGGTACCCGAATGTGCGATATTGTTAATCGCCTGGGGGGAAAACTTATTCGCGTAGACGGTCAGTGGGGACGCGCCATAGATCCGGAAGCGGTTCAAAAAGCAGTGAAGGAAAACCGGCCGAAGATTATTGCCGTGGTGCATGCCGAAACTTCAACGGGCGTATGCCAACCGCTGGACGCTCTGTCCGATATTGCCCATGAGAGTGGTGCCCTTTTTCTCGTGGATACGGTTACATCGCTGGGTGGAATGAAAGTCGCCCTGGATGACATGAAAATTGATGTCGCTTATAGCGGCACGCAAAAATGTATTTCCTGTCCCCCTGGACTTTCGCCCATCTCTTTTGGTCCGGCGGCGATCCGGGTCTTAGAGAAACGAAAAACACCGGTGGTGAGCTGGTATCTGGATATGTCCATGGTCCGGGACTACTGGGGCGCCGAACGAAAATATCACCACACCGCACCGATTAATATGATTTACGGGTTCAGGGAAGCATTGCGGATGATTATAGAAGAAGGATTGCCGGCCCGTTTTAAACGACATCAGTTGAACCACAAAGCACTGGTGGCCGGTATTGAAACCATGGGCCTGTCCATGCTGGTTCCTGCGGCCGAACGCTTGCCCATGCTCAATGCCGTCTGTATTCCCAATGGCGTGGATGATCTGAAGGTCCGCAAACAACTTCTTGGGGAATTCGGCATTGAAATTGGCGGCGGCTTAGGCGACCTGGCCGGTAAGATATGGAGAGTGGGTTTGATGGGGCATGCGTCCACCCGTAAAAATGTAATCCTCTTTTTGGCCGCCCTTGAGACAATACTGAAGGCAGGTGGATTTAAGGCGAAACCCGGTGCCACCGATGCCGCTACCGCCGTTTATCAGGGAAAATGAGCCTCGACCCGTTCATTCGTGATGCCAGGAAGATCGTGGGCAAGGCCCATGTATCCACTTCCCGGGTAGACGCTGAGATCTACTCCTATGATGCATCGCTGGCTACGGGCGCGCCCGACGTTGTGGTGTTTCCGGCAGATACAAATGAGGCGGCCCGGATCGTAGCGCTGGCACACCGTGCAGGGGTCTGTTTTGTCCCCCGCGGATTTGGTACCAACCTGTCCGGTGGAACAGCGCCATCTGCCGGGGGCCTGGTCATTTGTCTGTCGCGCCTGGACCAAATCCTTTCCATCCACCGGGAATGTCGATATGCCGTGGTGCAACCCGGGGTAACAAATCTGGAACTTCAGAATGCACTGGCCCCTCACGGATTTTTTTATGCGCCGGATCCCGCCAGTCAGAAAGTGGCCACCCTGGGCGGGAATGTCGGCGAAAACTCAGGCGGTCCCCGGTGTTTGAAATACGGCGTCACCACCAATCATATTCTCGGGATGAAAGTGGTCCTCACCGATGGGAAAGTGGTCGACATGGGGGGCTGCGCCCTCGATCCACCGGGATACGACCTTCGTGGGATCATGGTCGGCAGCGAAGGCACCTTTGGGATCGCCACGGAAATTACCGTCCGCATCCTGCCCCTGGCTGAAAAAGTAATCACCCTTCTTGCCGTCTATGATGATGTGTCGGACGCCGCTCAATCCGTATCGGATATCATTTCCTCGGGGATCCTGCCGGCCACTCTGGAGATGATGGATACGCCCATCATCAAGGCCGTTGAAGCCAGCTATGCGTGCGGATACCCGACCGATGCCGCGGCAGTATTGATCATTGAAGTAGAAGGACCATCGGTGGGCCTCAAAAATCAGGCCCAGGCCATTTGTCGAATTTGCGACAAAAACAGGTGTCGAAACATTCATCAGGCCAAAGATGATACCGAACGAAATCGCCTCTGGGAAGGCAGACGAGGGGCATTTGGCGCAGTGGCACGCCTGGCGCCGAACTATTTAGTCAACGACTGCACAGTCCCACGAACAAAACTTCCTCAGGCCCTTTCAGAAGTGGCAAAAATCGTTAAAAAATACGATTTTGAGCATGGCAATGTCTTCCATGCGGGGGATGGAAACCTGCATCCCCTCATGTTCTTCGATTCTCGGGATGCCGACCAGCTAAAACGAGTCAAAAAAGCCGGATGGGAAATCATGGAGACCTGTGTCAAGCTGGGGGGAACCATTTCAGGCGAGCATGGTATCGGCCTGGAAAAAATCGACGCCATGCACCTGGTTTTTTCTCTGGAAGATCTTGATGCACAACGGGCAATTAAGCAGGCATTTGATCCACAGGATCAAATGAATCCGGGCAAGGCGATTCCGGCGCCAACAACAATCGCTGATTATAGCTTCCCCCTTCCCTCACCCGGCGAATCAACGGCCGAAGAAAAAAGACATCAACTAAAGACCGATGACATAATAGATCAGATTCAAACCGCCATTGATGCCGGACAAGCGGTAATGCCCATGGGATGTGGACATCACATGGATTTTGGCAATCAACCGCAATCGCCAATAATCACCATTAACAGCGCGAGTCTTGCCGATATCATCGAATATGATCCGGCCAATCAGGTGGTGACCGTCGGTGCAGGTTTTGGCTTTAACGATCTTCAAGAACAACTTTCTGAAAACAATCAGTGGCTGCCCATTCGACCGATCTTTTTCCGCGGGGGGTATTCAATTGGCGGTCTGGTTTCCCTTGGAGCCTGCGGTCCAGAACGAATGGTGTACGGCGCCCCCCGGGACATCCTCTTGGGCCTTCGCTTTATCAACAGCAACGGGCAATGGATCACCACCGGGGGCAAAGTGGTCAAAAACGTGGCAGGCTATGATATGACCCGGTTGATGACCGGCTCAGCCGGCACCCTTGGCTTTATCACCGATGTGACCTTCCGGGTCTTTTCACGATCGGAGGCTTGCGTTGCCCTAACGGCTCATGGGCCCTTATCCACATGTGTATCCCTGGCGTTTATGATGATTCAGTCAACACTGGTGCCGGCCTTTATTACAATTATCCCCGGCCCTCCGGGTTCACACAGTGAAACCCGGCAAAATGGAAAACTGATTATCGGGTTTGAGGGATTTACCCAAACTTGTGATGATCAGTTGAAAAAATCAGGCTCCTTACTCAAGGAAGGGGGGCTGTCGGTATCCCATTGCGTCGATTACGATCAAGTCCAGGGAGTGAACCATGAGTCGTTTGACAATATTGACCGGTCGCCGTTTGTCCTCCGGGTTGATTTACCCCAGAACCGGATCATTGAATTTCTCCATCAACTTAGCGACATACGCCCCGTAACCGACTGGTTTATCGATTTCGGATGCGGAAGGCTTTTTATCGGGATTGCGGACGTACACAATGATAGATGGGCGAAAATCGGGCAATTATCCATGCATGCCGGTGGCCATGCACTTTTATTAACGGCCCCGGAACCGTTCAAAAAAGAACACGATGTCTTTGGCCCTGCCAAACCCGAATGGCAGATGCTCAAAAAAGTAAAGACTGCCCTGGACCCACAGCATATTTTTTCTCCCGGGCGCCTGCCCGGAAAGGTTTAGATGGCTATTTCAAATTATTATGACGAGATTGCCCACTGCAACCGTTGCGGTTTCTGCCAGGTGAGCTGCCCGATTTTTCGCACGACTGGCCACGAATCGGGCGTGGCCCGGGGCCGCCTGGCCCTTTTGCGGGCCATCATCGAAGGCCGCCTCGAATGGAACAAGGAAGTAGAAGAGCCCCTCTTTGACTGCTTACTGTGCGGTGCCTGCACGGCCAACTGTTTCCCGGCGATTCCCACATCCGAGCTGGTTATCAAGGCCCGGGAAGAATATTTGAAAAAGGTGGGTAGAAAATCGATTCATCGTCTGTTGTTCGATCATCTTCTACCCTATCCCCGACGACTTCATTTTGCCGCCCGGGCAGCGGCCCTGGGGAAAAATTCGGGGCTTACAGATTTAACCAAAGCGCTGGGGTTGTTGCGATTTCTTGGTCGGGATTTTCCTGCAGCTGACGAAATAATTGAACGGATGCCGACTCAACCCCTGCGCGACCAAATTAAACCCGGCATCTATAAAGGAGAAGGGGAAGAACTGACCATCGGCTATTTTGTGGGATGCGGAGTCGATATTATCAAACAGGAAGCGGCTCATGCGACCTTACCTCTTTTAAAAAAGATCGGGAAATACGTTGACGTGCTGGACAACTGCTGCTGCGGTCTGCCAGCCGAGTCTTATGGAGATCGATCCGTTGCCCGAAAGCTCGCCTGGAAAAATATCCAAATCCTTTCATCGACAGATTTCGATGTCATTGTTACCGATTGTTCGAGTTGTGCGTCTTTTTTAAAAAAATATCCCCACTTATTCCCTGATCATGACGATCGACACCACCGCGCAAAAAAGATCGTCGCGCGCATTCAGGACATGGTGGAATGGATAAACAACCATCAAACATACCTGCCGCCAATAAACAAAACCGTTACGGTCACCTATCACGACCCCTGTCATGCATCCCGGGGGCAAGGAATTGTAGGAGAAGCCAGGGAGATCCTTAGTCGTGTACCGGATATTGAATATCGGGAGTTGCCAGAAGCCGATTGGTGCTGTGGGGGGGCCGGCTCCTACGCATTATCCCACTACGACCTTTCCCGAAAGGTACTCGACCGGAAAATGGAGAACCTCAAAAAAACAGGTGCCGATATCATAGTCACTTCCTGTCCTGCCTGCATCATTCATCTATCATATGGTGTACGAAAACACGGGCTGAAAACGCAGGTTCGGCATATATCCGAAATCGTTAAAAAAGAAGCGTTCTAATGGATCGACGGATGAAAAAAATGACGTTATTTTTGCAGCCGTTTTATTTGGGGATATAGGGGACGTCCGTGAAATATTAACTTTCAGGAAGAACATCGATTAGCCGCTCCTTTTCAGCCGGGTCTTGTCCTCTCAATACAAGCTTTGCTTACAGCCGACGGACTGATATTCAGCCGATGGGCGACTTCCGCCCCTGTGATCCGTAATTTCCGAACACATAAATAACACAAAACCGCTCTGGCTTTTGAGATTGGCCCTGCTTTACTGTTCGTTTTCAAATTATCTGACGCAATACCAAAATGGCTGGAAACCAACTCCAGCAAAATATCGAACGTTATTCCCTGTGCTTCATAGCTTGCCTGTAATTCAAGCTTTTCATTGGCGCGTTTTAAGACTTTTTCGACAAACTCGCCACTGCCCAGAATTCGTTCATCTCCCTTTACCCGGATATTTAATGACCGCATCGCCTTCAGTGATGACCACCCACCAACCGATCGCAATAATTCACCCCCGCTCAGCTCCGGCCGACGGCCTTGATTCATCCCTTTGATAATGAATTTGAGATATCTTTTCCTGGCATTTTTCCTGGGCCGGTCAAAACGTTTCAGGATATAATCGCTATCTTACCACGGATGATCATATTTTCCCATCAAAACGGCATGGCCGCCGTATTTAAAACGGTTCAACCCTTTAAGGTCTTTAATCATTTTGGTGCGTACTGGATTTAAATGTATATATCGAACCAGCTCAAGTAAATATTCATCTTCTTCGCATAAAAAAGATTTATACCGATTCTGGAACAATTGGCCATGACGTTTATGTCGGCAATTAAAATACTGAGCATATCCGGTTAAAAGCCTTCGCATCAATGTGGCGACAGGAACCTGGCCGGTTCGCAAAAGTAGATGAGCGTGGTTATCCATCAATACCCATGCATAGCACGGCGTCGATGTCTGGATGACAATTTTTTTAAGCCTCTGGATAAAGGTACCTTTATCGATGGTATCACGGAAAATATCCTTCCGTTCAATACCACGGATGATAATATGCTGGACCGCACCGGGTGCGTCTATACGCGCTTTACGAGGCATAATTACATTCATAACCAATTTCGGGGCCGTTTGTCAATATTTC